>CBVK0101549167.1:0-12478 GCA_900067695.1 Picea abies | reverse complement strand
TTCTTGTGAATGAGCATATCTGTCACATCTCTTCTCAGAGATAAGCTTCCACCATTCTAGGAAGCTTGCTTCAGTCTGCATTTTACAGTTTCAACATACTTCTTATTTAATAGAAGTCAAGTTTGACTATATTTATGTTATTATTCATTGTGTCTCTATGTTAATATTATATATCTATGTTTTCATTTTGTTCCGCTCATAAATCTAGATAAAAGATATCTATCGTCAACTGCCTAAAAGTGTTAATATTATTGGTCTAAGGTTTCCCCTTGGAACAGTTAAACAAGTCACTTATTTTGTGTACAACCATTCATTTGTCTAGATAAGTATTGATTGCATGGTAATCTAATTGATTCAACATCCTAAAGAGGTACTTTCACATGGAAATGCATGAGCTTTCTTAAACGATTTTGAGTATTTTCCATAGAAATAACTGATTAATTAGTGGTAGTGAACAAAGAGTTATTCTGAACTAAAAAAGGATCAAAATAAAGGAAATTTTCAATCAATAGCAAGAAATACATAAAAAGAAAAGGATTGATTGAAGCAGAAATTGCAAAAAGGAAAAAGGTAAAATTCTAGAGAAACCTACTATGTACAATGCTACATCACCAAAGGTGATTAGGAGAAGTATTTTTTGAGCAATTGAACATTGACAAGGAGCTCCTCCAAATCCCCCTCCAATTATTTGATTCTAAAGGTTCCTAGTTCGATCTTATCATAGATCTGATATGGGCCTAGCCATAGCTTTTGGAATTTTGTGTGTTTTCCTTTTGTTTCATTGGCTTTATCCCACTTAAGCATTAAATCACCTTCCTGGAAGTCTTTGTTACCATTGAATTTCAGTCAACCCACCTGTTAACTAGTTCTTGATGTTGCGTTAGGTTTTGTTTGGAATTTTCCCTTTATTCCTCTAACTTAAGGAGCATATTTAATCTATGTTGAATGAATAGAAAATATTCATCTTGTACAGACAAAGATAATTGTATGGAAGGAAGGAATGTGTGAGTGAGCAAGGTGGCTTCTTGTCTATATACCAAAAAGAATG
Organism: Picea abies; assembly: GCA_900067695.1. Taxonomy (NCBI): domain Eukaryota; kingdom Viridiplantae; phylum Streptophyta; class Pinopsida; order Pinales; family Pinaceae; genus Picea; species Picea abies. The sequence goes on along the minus strand of CBVK0101549167.1, from coordinate 11,430 downwards.
GAGAATTCCAAAGGGAATTTTTTATTGTTACTCTATTGGCCCATAAAGAATTAGGGAAGGGCTAGATGCCAATTCTTTTGATGTTTTGTTACAGTTCTTTTTGGGATTTTGATCAAATTTTTGTTCCTGTACTTTGCTATCTGATTTCCTTAAGGATAATAATTTATTGAATATTTAATTTTGATATTCTTATCAAGTGCATATTCAGTCAATTTCAAAGAGGAAAGTTACTTAACATTATAAAAAACTAGTGATTCGGGGATGCCAAATCTAGTTATAATAAAGGAATCAAGGAATGATATCACCTAATTTTCATTGATTTCCTTGAGTGGTATTTATTTAGCCCATATTTTGAAGTAATCATTAGTTGTTAGTATATATTTGTGTAACTGAGAAGAATTGGGATTGATTTCCCCTATCATTTCCAAACCCCGTTGTTGGAAAGGGTGTTCAATGATAATAGGTTGCAAGGGAAATGCAGCCTTCTTCTCTTTTCCAGCTGAGTTTTGACATTCTTGGCACTTTCTTGCATATGTGTGAGATTCTTTGAACAAGGTAGGCCAATAATATCCATCTCTAAGTATTTTATGGGTTGTAGTATCACCTCCAAAATTTCCCCCAGCAAGCCCATCATGAAGTTCATATAGGACTTTATCAACATATTATTTTTTGAGGCATCTCAAATAAACTCCATCACAATTTCTGCAAAAAAGCACTGCTTGGATGATTTCATACTATGCAGACTTAAGTATGAAGGATCTCTTCTTATTAGGATATAAATAATGGGGAGCAATTCCATGAGTCAGATAATATTTCATCTCATAAAACCATTGGTCACCAAGGGCAAGGATATAGCAAACTTCTCTCTCAAATAGACTTTGATCTTGGTAAAATTCATCATCCTTTGTCTTTTCATGTACCAATTCAGCTACCAGCTTGCAGATCCCTTGCCCCTTGACAATATTAGAAGGTTTTATTACAAGGTCATATTCCTAAAGGGTTGTTATCCAGTTTTCTCTCTTTTCTCCCAAATCTTTATGTACTAAGATATTCTTTACAAGTGGGTAAGGGACAATCACTTTGGTTTTGGATTTAATAAGGTAAGGTCTAAAGTGTTTGACCACTTTGAAAATATCAGAGGCTCGCTTATCTACTTTAGGGTAATATAAGTCTACTCTTTTCAACCCATAACTCATAAAAGGTGATGGGGTATTCATTACCATATTGGTTTTTATGTGTCAAGACAGTTGCAATTGCAATATCAGAAGAGAATGTGTACAATATGAAATATATGTTGAAGTCGGGACTTATTAATGTTGGAGCTTGGGTTATTTTTGTTTTGATATTTTTGAATGTTTCTTTCTCTTCAGGTCCCCATTTAAAATATGTATCTTTCTTGATCATGTCTTGGAGCGGTTTTACAATCTCAGCAAAACTAGGAACGAATCTCCTCATGAAATTTATTTTATCTAGAAAGGATTGCATAGATTTCTGATTATGGGGAGGAGGTATTTTAGATATATCTTCAGTCCTTTTGGGTTCTATCAGCATGCCTTCTTTGGATACAATGAAACCAAGCATCCTTCCTTCATCAACAACGAATACATATTTCTTGGGGTTGAGTGAAATTCCATACTTTATGCATCTGTTGAAAACTTTCCTCGGATGAGTAATGACATCATCCTTGTTCTTGGAGAATACAGTAACATTATAGGTACAATATTTGAGATCCATTGTGTGTGTCTGACTGGGAAAATTTTCCTGGAATATAACATCTTGTTAAGCTCTACTTTTACTTGTGGCTCCAAGATCGGGTTCATTTTCCTCGGCTTTTGTTGAAAAGGTTTAGTTTGTGGCTTCATAGGGATAACTTGTTGAATGATGTTCGTGTCATAGGTATTGACATCATCATATGTCCATGAGAATATGTATTTTTATTCTTTAAACAAATTTATGAAGGTTTGTCTTTCTCCAAGGGAACATTTCTTCCCTAGGTTGATGCTCTTGGTTGTTTTCTCTGATCCCAAGTTGATCACTTCAAATTGCATTGATGAGTTGTTAGTCTTACAATTTGTCACCTTCTTAAATTTGTCCTAAAGGTCATAGATTTTCTCCAGTCTTACCACACTTTTTGGGATGATGTTTATCGGGCTAGTTATGTTTTTCTCTGTTGACTAATTGATTGAGCCAGAAACATCTGTGTTCATATTTATATCATGTTGATCTTCATCAATTATGGAGTCTTTGAAGGTATCTTCCAGGTGTAGAAAACTAATAACATGCTGGTCATCATCAAAGACCCTCCAGTTGGTCATATTGTTTCGTATTGAAGGTCTGTAAAGCAGTTCCACATAAAATGTATTAGGTAATAAGTTCTAAGAAGGAATAATCTTGGAAGCTACATTAGCAAGTAAATTAGCATCAGAATTTAAAGAGCGAGGAACAAGACTGATATTAAATGTGTCAAATGATTTAATAGATTTCCATGCCTCATTTTGGTAATTTTTAAGGTCACTAGAGAGACAGTGTATGTTATTTCTTACATGTCTAATGAAAATATCAGTCACCAAATACCTTTATCTTGTTGGTTTTCAAGTCAATGGATTTCTTTAGTCCTTGTAGCAGGGCTTCATATTCAGTAGTATTATTAGTGCATTGGAATTCAAGATTTCATGTTTTCATGAATTCATTACCATTATGGTATTTTAATATGCATCCAACACCTACACCTTCAAGATATTTAGACCCATCAAACAAAAAATTCCACATATTAGGGTTTCTTTTAAGATTATGTATGGACTTGGGGTTTTCTTTTGTTTCTACATTAGTATGGTTAGTACATTGAGAAATAACTTCTAACTTATCTCTAAATATTATGTTAGACTTTACAATGTCACAACTATTTGCATTTGTTATGTTATAGTGGGGCTCAACAATCTGAGTGAAATGAAGGATTTCAGATTGTGTGTTTGATTCCGCATAAGATGAGGTCTCAGCACAGTAATTTTGAAAAAATGAATCACATGAATAATTACCTAGAACAAAGTGAATAACCATCACATGCTTGTTTAGGTCATTTAGGTCTGTCACCACATGTTTCATGTATCGTTCTCTATCAACCCTAATTTGATTGGGGTTGTCGTTATAGGGTATCTAGAGGTGTGACCAGTATGTGGAAAAGAACCCTTTTAGTGTGGTAGACCAGTCTTTGCTCGAGAGAATTCTATGGGTATCTGATATATCCACAAATATGATGTCAATAGTTTGATGTATCTTAGGGTTCGAAGACATCATGATCAAATCATTTTTTAATTCCCCTATTACTTTAACTTTGGTTATGTCAAGTTGTATCATTTGAATATCATATTGTTCAGGCTTGACATTGAGTTTCTTGCAAACTTTAAAGGGAATCACATTCGATGAAGCACCAGAATCCATCATACAATTATGCACATTCCTATTAAAAATCTCAAAAGTAACCAGAAAAGGTGGAATGGTGGATCTTGACCTTTTCCCTGATAAGGAAGCATTTATAGCAACCTGAATTTAGGTGCATTGGCATCGTTAGATGCAGAAGATTTACTTGTTCTTTATTTTCTCCCACATTAATTTCTTTAGAGTTTTTGGTAGCCTTACCTTGAATTGTTTAAATGAAATTCTCCTGAATTTATGGAAGCTTCATAAGCTCAAATGGATAAATATTGGCCTTAGTTATTTTCATCTATTCCAAGAAATCATATTCAAACTTTGTGGCAGCATTAGAAGGAGAAGATATCTTAGAAGGAGCATCTGGCATTTTCTATGTGTGAGGAGCATTTTTAGAAGGTTCGAAAGGAGTAGGGGTTTCAAAGGATGCCTTCTTGCTTGCACTTCTAGTGGTCACAACATTCTGGGACATGTGTATTTCTTCTATTTCTTCCTCTTCTTCCAATCCATATGAAATGTTCCAAAAGGAATTAACTTGTTGCTTAGGTAATTCATTTGATTCTTGGGTTTGTTCTGATTGTTCCTCTTTATATTCTTCTCCATATTTAGATTCAGTTATATTTTTAGTGGCCTAGTGTTGTAGGGATTGAACAATATCTTCCATATTAATCCCCTCTGATGTTGAAGGAGTCATTTTGTTTATTGGAGGAGTGCTCTTATCTTTCTTTGATTGAAATTTAAAAAATTTCCTAGCATTAGAAGATCCTTCCCCATTGTGTTTCTTCAAATCAATCAACTCATTAGATAATTTACTGAAAACTCTTTGGAGGGATTCCATATCCATAGAATCAATATCTTTCTTTTCTTCCAAAGACTTGGTAAAAAAATCTTTGGATTTAGTATTAGCTTTATCTTTGGAGGATTCATCCCCTAGGTTCCACTTTGAACTTAGCATATTTTTTCAAATTTTAGAGCCTCTTGAAAGGTCGCTTCCAGGATATCTTTCTTTGCGTTTTTAATGAACATGGCCATGGACATGGGCATTGTTGAAGTGTAAAATTCAATGGTGATGTCTTTAGTGGGTTTGGAAGCTCGAGGAATCCATTTAAGTAAAGAAAGGAAGTGTTGATTGAGATCTTTAAATTTTTCATTGGTATCCATTTTGATTCTCGAAATATCTAAGACCAAAGTAGCTGGCGTTTTATCTTCCTCGAATTTATTAAGAAAAATAGTCTCGAATATTCTCCAACTAGTAATAGAGGATTCACCCATAGAGTATAACTAGGTGGTGGCTTTATTCTCAAATGTGTGAGGTAATAACCGACATACAACATCTTTGTGTCAAATGATTTGGAGACTTATGGCTGATAGGAACTTTTTTACATGGTCCTCAATCGATTCTTTCTTCTCTGGATCAAACTTAAGGAGAAAATTTTTGGGGTGCTTAGGTAGGTCATGGAGTATTCTAGGTACAACGATAGCATCTAGGATTAACCATGGTTCATAAGGTTGAGGCTTTGGGTTATTTCCAGCCATGACTTGAGGGTTATATAGAATCAACCATAGATTCTCTTCTCCTTCATACTCACTTTGAGATTTTTCCTCCTCTTTAGAATTTTGTAGTTCGGGCTCACTTCTAGGTGTGAGAGGTCGAGATTTTGGCAGTGAGGGAGGAATACCACCACCATTGGAGAGAAATAAATGTTCAATATCAAAGTTGGAGGGTTCCATGAAATCGTTCAAATCCAAAGGTAAATGATACTTTGGGGTTTCCACGTTTGGGCTTTCCTAGTAAGTGAAAGAGTGGGAGAAGAATGGGTATTCACTTGGCAGGTTCTCTTAACCCTGGGGTAACAAATAGTCAATGGTAGGTTGGTCATTCTGCCTACCCCATTGTCTATTTAGAACACGCTCGGTGCATTCCCGGGATTGTCTGACTATGGTGTCAATCTCTGGATTAGTCAAGATATGGGGTTGTGGTGAAGAAACTATAGGTTCAGAATGGAAGTGGATACACTAAGAAGTATTTTGATCAGGCGTGTTCACAAAGTATGATAGGGGATGTGATGCATGCTCAAGCTGAGTTTGGTGAGAATCGCCAGGACAATTTGTGCTAACAATTAGAATGGAATGGGTGGGGATTTGAGCTTTCTTTGCATCCATTCAGTTTGATGGCCCTCCTTCTAGCAGCATTTATGTTGACGGTCCCAAAAGACCCATATAAATAGTTAAGGGAGAACGCCCAATAGTAGGTCTTAATTAGATCCACTCTCATTTGGGGTAGAATTTCCAACCAAAATATTGGCATGGTTTCCACTTTAAACTAATTATCTAAATATTAATATGAGAATAGAATGTTCTCAGATGAATTAAAATTCTAAAGAACTAAACTAGAATAAATCCTAAGATGCATTCATAATTTATTCTATCTTATCCTAATCAGGAGATAACTATCATAATAAGTGCAGTTAAACATAATATTGCTTGCATAGAATTAATTCATAGAAGCAAGGAATAAAAAAATTTAACAATATGATGAGTCAGATACAAATTATTGATTCACCAACCTATTATATTGTCGATGCACTTAGTATGAAAATGATGGCAATGGTGGATATATAGTATATTAGTCAAGGAAAAGTTCATTTAACTAAAATACATACATTCATAGAAATAAATGTGCATAAACAGAAAAGTCTCACTCATACACATTTATACCAACATCTCCAAAGGTGTATCTTGTTCAAAATAACCACACAAATGTAGTAGTACTTTATTGATACAATATGAGTCTAAAATCCCTTTCTCATTTATAGTCATGCATTTTATAATTATCTAGTGAATGTTTATAGTATCTAGATTAAGTAAAAGGAAATTTACAAAGAGTGACTCTTCGCATTCCTATCCTTATTAGGATTACAAAACAGAAAAGATGAGACATGTGGAGCAGTTATGAAAATTGTGATCATCATGAGTTCTTTTGCATTTGCATTAGCTCTCGATATTCCTTCCAGAGTGAATAATTTTCAAGAGTGAATTTAAAGAATATCATGGAAAATTTGTATAATCATGAGTTTTTCATTTGCATCAGGTCCCGATATTCCTTCCAGAGTGAATAATTTTCCATGATCTTATTTAATTTCTCTGACTACATCTTTTCAATATCCAATTCTCCATCACCAACTTTGGTGAAAACCTCTTGTTTCAATTCTTGTCATGTTTTTTTAACAAAGTCTTGCATTAGAGTCATGATCCTGACAGGTTTCAACATATATTCTTCTAAGGATTCTTTATTTACTTCAGTTAAATGTTCAATATTCATTTTTCTAATTTCCCTATGCTCTTCCACCTCAGTTATTCTGATTTTGGCAAGTGTTGCTTCATCAATGGGGGGCATCAACTACATCTCAAATTCTTAAAAGAGATCATTTGAACCATTCCATATCCTTTTGCATGCTTTAGGGGCATTTTCTTAGATGGCCTAGATATCTACTAACAGAGGCTTCCATGTATCAAAGAAGACTTGATCTTTTATCTTCTCTTTTCTAGAATATGATGGTAATTTAGTTTAGTGATCCTTGTACACTCCTTGCCAATCGAAATTTTTGTCAAAGGAATCATTTTCCTTTTGGTACTAATCCTTGATTTATGTTATTTGATCTTCTAGTCTCAGTTGATCATCATATCATTAAGAAGAAATAAACATTTATTATGTTCAAATATAATCTTTTCATTGAATTCTATTACCTCTGCCTTGATGACTTCCAAAGAAAGAGTCTTTTCCTTATTTTGTTCCAGAACCTCTTCAAGATTATCCTTTTCGTGTTCCACTCCCTTTATCTAACATATTTATTGTTTAACAAATCGTTTGGATTCCTCTAGATCAGTTTGAAAGTGAGATATTTCTTTGGCATGTTTCTTAATTTGTTCCATTTCTTCAAAAATATTTAGCTTTGTAGATTCCATCTCATTCATATGGTTGTCTCATTCTAACTGTGATCTTTTATCAAACTCAGCATTCATTTCATTTTTTCTAATTTTGCAAAGATCTATAAAGTTCTTCTGCTTTTATATTATCAACAACCTTGGTGGCTCTTTCAAATTCTGAAATAAGTTCATCTCTCGCAGCTTGCACAGACCTCTGGATTTCTTCCTTATGTAATTTTCCTTCTGCTCAATAGTCTTTAAGAATTTTGTAGAGATGTTATACTTTTGTGTTTTCAACTTAGTCTCTACATCAATGATCTCAGTTTTTGTTTCATTTAAAGAAGTGGTAACCTCAAGGATAGATGAAGCATTCAAACCTGCAAAGACATGGAGTGCAAAGGTTGGTTGTATGGAATTTTCTTTGGGATCAGGCCCTGCTTTCCATTCAACAACTCTTCCTGTAGATGATATAGGTTTGGAAAAATATCCCCTTTTCCTTTGTTTGAAATTTAATAATGCTCTTAGTCTTGTCATCATAGTAATAGTCTCCAACAACCACGGCAGCACCCTCAAAAGTTGAATTACCTGGGATAGAAACTGTAAGAGGGGTGTATTCTTGAGGGAAAATGTTCGCTATGCCCAAAGTAGGAGTTGATAGGCCACCTTGAGTCTCTCTCAATTATTTATTCTTTTTTCATCCCAATTGTTCATCTGCTATTATTTTATCTTCTTATTCAACTGTTTCTCTTTCACTCTCTCTTTTCTATGCCTCGACTTCTTCAACTAGTCTCTTAGCTTATTCTTCAGTTGTTTATTTTTCAGTTTCTCTTCCCTATGCCTCAACTTCATCAACTAATATTTTATCTTTTTATTCGGCCAATTTTTTCTGATATTCCTCATCAGCTTTCAATCTATTTTTCTCAAATTCCTCTATTTTCTTGACCCTTTCTTGCCTTTAGCAATTAATTTATTTTGATCCTTTTGCAAAAACCTTTGAAATTGTTCTTGATGAAACTTATTCATTTTTTCTTGCTCATATTGTAGTTCTTGTCAAGCAGCATCATCAAGAAACTTTTGTAATACTTCTTCATAAAAAAGAACTTCTTTGAACTCGTATTCTTCAAAATCAACCACATGTATAGTAGGATGAGTGAGACCCACATATCTAACATTACTCACTACGAGCTCATGTGGGTTATGTCCCTTTGCACTTCCAAGGCATAAACATAAATATCGTAAGGCCTATGCTTCTTTTCTAGCATGTTGTCCATTCGATAGACTATAGTTTCCTATCTATACAAGAAACAAAGGCCAAAGTTTCTTGTTGTTGTTCATGAGAAGAGAAGTAACCCTTGTTATCATGGTATGATAGGAAATTTCTCTTATCAAGACGGTTTGGGACAAAGTATGGAAAAATATGAGGGGCCCTTGTAGTGCCATATAATATTATATAGGTGTAATACTTTCTTAGATACCAATCATCTATCCCTTTCATCTCATCTCTAGCTTCACTTAAAATTCTATGCCTTAGGAACCCAAAAATAAAATTTTAAAGAGGAGAGAGGAAATAATCACAAATATCATAGAAATAAATCTTATAATTTATGTTCCAAATCTTGGAGCAATACATATGGACAGGGGGTTGATCATGGTCCCAATTCCATCCAATATTGGGAAATGGTATCGAGGAACAAATAGCATCAATCAAATATGTTGACATATAGAAGCAGGGATTTTTCATACCTGGTATAATTCTCACATTTAGACATATGTTAAAATTCAATATCTCTGCCTAGTTGAACACTTGTCCAGTATTCACAATGGTATGAGCCATGGGTAGCCAATTCATGTGAAAATGTGTGAACTTTTCCTCGCTATATAATTGGTTCAGCATGGCGATCAACATGTTATATGGTGCCTTGATATTGTGTGTGGGGATAGGCTTTTATCCTTGTTTGAATGTTATGTCTTCGTCCACCCACCAATTTTTCATTAACTTGGTTGGGCCTTTGTTGCTTTGATCAAACCCCTTTAGGAACAGCTCATTGAGAGAGCATGTAGACACGGGTAGGTGATAACTTGCACTGACATCTTCAGGACTCGGAGATGTTATTTTCTACCCATACTTGTTTACAATTGTGGCAGTGTTGGTTCAAACTACTTGAAACACCATTGGGTTGCCTCATTGTAAGGAAATAATACAGGTCAGGTAGCCACAAGGTGAATACCGCTCTTTTGTATATTCTGGTACACTTCAAGGTTTTCGTCTTCCAAAGGAAATTCCCCCATATTGAATATCATGTATATCTTATCATATTTGAGGGAATGATATTCTTTGATATGATAGGTCATATTAGTCACTAAAACCTCTACCTGGAGGGTAGGATTTTCTGACGCAGAAGTTGAAGCAGAGGGTGTTAAATCCTTTGATCTCCAAGCCGTATGAATTTCCATATTGTGTTCTTTATATGTTGCAATCAACATATTAATCATCAGTCAATTGAATAATGAAAAAATCATACAAGACAGTCATATAGAATAACCATATACTTGTGATTTAACTGAAAAATGGTGTTTTCAAAGCATTACGAAGTTGATCAATGCAAAGCAAAGTGGCTAACCATCTTACGAAGAAAACATATGATCTTAATGATTTTTTTAGGGATATAATATAGGAATTTAATTATCCTAACAAACAAATTGAATGACCTGTGCACTATGACCAGTTTAAAAACCAAAGAATTATTGAGCCATTAATGTGATTTGAAACTAAGGATTGCCCAAATCCATGTATCAGAATCGTGGGAGGAGAAAATTTGAAATCATAGTAGTCAGAGCCATTTCCATTGGATAGGGGATGTTAAAAGAGTAGTTTGCACTCTGAAATAGAGGTATCAAATAATATTCCATTACTGGCTTTGATTTACGTGTTGAGAGTCTAAGGGTATGGACAGTTATATGTAAGTACTTAGATTTATTTCCATCGAGGAGAAGAATTTCTCCATTCTATTCATACTCTGATGAAAAAGCATTGAAGAATATTCCCTTTCCAATGTTGATTTATGTGCCAAAGGTAAAAATTCGAGAAAGGTTAGAAGCACGTTGTCGGAATTTATCAATCGGTGTTCAAAATATTTGAGAAGTTACACAGTTCTAAAGAGAAGGTTATCAAAGAATATTCCTTTCCTCAGGAAATGTGTTGTCTCAAGAAAGGTGAGCAGTAAGTAAACAGACGAGTATTCCTTAATCACAGCAGAGACCAATCTACATCGACCAAATCATAAGGTTATCATCATACGAGGTTGCATAAGCATAATGTTTCAACATTTGTGTGTTGATTCCTCTACCAACGATCGGATGACACATTAATCAACAAAAAATGAGTTGTGAACTTAGGTCGTTGGACCGCATCCATTGGAGTCAAAGATTATTCATGTGAAGTATTACTCCGATGTGGATGATTCCAATAGAATCCTTTCCGTTATGGCTATCGGAAAGATTTTTTTCAAAATATAATTAAAATGAGTGTTTATATTATCCCAAATTATAATCTGAAAGTAAGTGAATGAAAAGAAGTTATTTTTCTCTAATTAATGCAGGGATATCATCTCATATAACAAAATTTGTGTGATTGAGTGGAATGAGAGGAAAAATAATTTTTAAGGAAAATATCGATTACTGTAGCAGAGAAGGTGATAACTTAACATCAAAATGTAGATAGTAGTAAAAGAGAAACCTTTAAGATTGTATAAACAAAAGGAACACTTCCTTATGATAGTACCATTTCAATAGTGTAGTAATATAGTACCTTGGAAAAAAAAAATTAAAAGGGGGGAACCCACTCAAAATATCTCATTCAAGATATTTTAAGTGGGTTGTTATGGGGGAGTCACAGCACCACCCTCCCAATACATATTTCCAATAATAAATAAACCTTTATTTTTACTATACAACCCTTTTTATATCCCCCAATGCCTATAGACCCCCCAACACCCTACATCTACCCCCTACCTAATATCTACGATATATTGACTGTTGATTAAGGTTGGTTGTCATTGATGTCAACCCTTGAAGAAA
>CBVK0101549134.1:0-10316 GCA_900067695.1 Picea abies | reverse complement strand
TATAAACAATGTTTGTTTAGAACTTATAGTTAGTTTAAATTCATTTTAATTTTATTATTCTAGATTTTGTTTTATTCACAATTTTTAGGTTATTAGTTTGGTTTCTTTTTGTTTCACAAGTTTCTATTATCATTTATTTGGTACAAATCTGATCATGGCTTGATTTTATTAACTAAATACATTTAAGATAATTGATCCAAAGTAATATTGGATTCCTGCAAATAATTTATGAGCAACAACATATAAGATTTGGAAATGTGTTCAAGAACGGAAAGATGATTTTGCAGGCCTTGTTTCAGTGAAACCGTAAGGAATCTGAAGAAATGGTTGAAAACCCATCTGCAGAATGGACCCATTTAGCTTACGTGCGAGAATTTTCCCAAACCAATGTACAATTTGAGAGATATTTATGTCTCTTTATGAGGAGAATTTCAGGTGGCAAAAATTATTAGTGACACTCAGACTGTTCATTCATTGTATAAATATATGAGAAAGTTGAGAGCCAAGGGGATCAAAGAAATTGAGAGGAGGATTTTTATCCTTTCTTTTTTGTATATTATTTCTTTTGTAAACCTTTTTTTTTCTTTTCAAATGGAGTAACGTATGGTTGGAATCTTTGGGAGAATGGACCAGTATTTTCGAAGAAGAATATGGAATTCCAGGTTGCTTAATGGCTTTTTTCATGTGAGTAAAATGATTTTATTTTCATTATAATATATTTATATTCTTTGAGTAATTGATTATGCATTGATTTAAATTAGCTTTAGTCTGTTTTATCAATACATGGTTAATTACTATCATTTATGTATTATTTTTTTCAATCTTTAAGAGTCCATTATCCCAATTATCTTAGTCTTGGTGATTGTATTATTTTGATACAAACATTGTATTATATTGAGTTTGTTGATGTAATTCGGATTTGTAAAGATAAAATTGTTCAATTGAGATTTTTCTTATTGTCGATTAATGTATTATATCTTCACTAAGAATCATGATTTGAAAGTTGTTCTTTCTTCATTTTAACTAAGATTTAAATTTTTAGTCAAAGTGATTTTTATCCTAACAGTGTCACAATCTTAGAATTACACAACCTTATGCTATATATTTCTCTTAACAGATAGGTTGTTGGAGCAGTGTTATAAAGGAATAGACAACCAAAAGTTCTCTTTAAACACTGGCCAGTCATAGGTTAATGATTTTATTTGTGTTTTGATTTATATTTTGAGAATGTAAATTAACATTTAAACTTAAATACTTTGTTTATTTAATTTAAAACATTAATATTTACATTCATTTATTTTCCTTTTTTAGTTTAAAGGTTAAAATTAGATTAGTAATATTTTCTAGATCTATTTAATTTTTTCTTGAGATTTGGCTCTCTTGCACAACCTTAGTTTACAATGTTTCTCGTAAATCTTGCACTTGTTTATTTGTGTATGGTGTATATAAAAGTGATAATAATGAATGTATATAGCAGATATTCATTAATGCATAGTTAGTTATTTTATTTTCATAGTTTATATCCCTTTATCGGCTAACAAAGAAGTTAAACCAGTCAGGGGTATTTATTGCAAATGGATTGGATTATTTGTACAACCTCAGACCATACTATTCCCTTCTAATTGAAAGTGTGTCATAAACTCCCATCAACAGATTGCTAATCTCTTCTTTTAGTATGTTTGGGTTCACTTTGGATTACCCACATCCATTGTCTCAGATCAAGATACTCGATTCCTTGGAGATTTTTGGACAAACTTGTGGAGAATGATGGACACCAAGTTGAAGAGGAGCATTTCTTTCCATCCACAGAATGAGGGACAAACAAAGGTTGTTAGTCGAACAATCGTACTTTTTATTCGAGGCTACTGCAAAAAATATCCCAAGTTATGGGATGAACAACTACCCTATGTACAAAATGATTACAATCGAGCCTTACATTCTTCCACTCAGTGTTCTCCATTCGAGAGATGTTTTGGATATTTAACTAAGTTCCCTTTGGAATTTATGTATGGGAGATATGTCGATTCAAATGAGGAAAGAAATGAATACAGGGCCAACAAGTTCATTCAAAGGATCCAACAGGTACACCAAGCAGTGATGGAACAATTGGAGAAAATTCAAGCACAATATAAAGCTCGACATGACAAACATAGGGTTGATCATTAGTTCCAGGTTGGAGAACAAGTATGGATTTACATCAGCAAGGAGACATTGAAGGGTAAAGGAAAGAAACTCAAGCCCATCTGATATATACCCTTCACTATTTCGGAGAAAAGTGACACTAGTTCTTTTCGTTTAGATCTTCCACCATATATGCATATTTACTCAATTGTAAATGTGGAAAACTTGAAATTTTTTTAGCCTCCCATGATCATGGATGAGGGTGAGGAAGTTTCAATACTTTCAGTTGATGAGTTTGCTCCTGATTAATTGGACAAGTTGAAGGAATATATCATCCCAGAAAAAAGGATGGGGTATTCAAGTAGGGATGATGTTGATTATCTTCTAGTGGGATTAAAGGGAACACATCCAAGCAAGGCAAAGTGGATTGAGAAGGACAAGGTGAGGGAACTCTTCCCTCACTTATTTGTTAATTGATGAAATATTTTGGTGGTCCAAAAATCTCTCAGTTGGAATGCTTGATCCAAAAAGGATCCAGAGAAGACTAACGATGAGTCAGAATTTGCAGAAGCACCTCAAGAAGCTATAATGGACTAAGTAGACAGAGAAAGGGAAAAACTCAAAGTCTTCAAAAATAAGTGAAATTGGCATCATTGTGAAGAGTGTGTTGCAAGATTTCCAATGGTGTAAACAACTCGTCAATCCGAGTTATAGATCAAAATATATTCATGGTCAAAGTTTTGGTCAACATATCTCATCCAATAGGGATGAGTCAACATCCATACTACTCACATTAGCATTAGTACAGATGACCTCAATGTCTGTAGAGGATACATGGCACACATAGAGGGTGACATGTGTCATCAAGACATCAACATGATGATGTGGAAACACCAGAGGATGCCATGTGTAACTCGTTTTTGGACTTTTTTAGTCAGTCCATGGACTAATGGGAAAGTTTCACGTGGCAGTCCATACAACCACATGGTAGACTGTACAACCACCTGGTAGGTGACATGGCAGGGTGATGTGGTAGAGGTGACGTGGCATGTCTGTGTAATATGGTGGCATGGGACAATGAAAGGCCACCACATGGCAGCAAGAAAAAGAGCAAGGATACCCAACAACCAAATGTTTTAAAAAAAGGTGGGGTTGGTTGGCGCCAACCCCCAATCCTCCATATTAAACTATATATCCCGCCAAATCTAGCTAGTTGGAGCCACAATCCACCAAAATTATCGTCCTCACCAAAGTTAGCAGGAATCCCATGGATTTCAAACTATAACACATTTATATAACCCATGGTCTATTAAAATGGGAGGTCTACAGTTTTGACAGTGAAACCTTCCCCAAAAAAGTGCCTTAATATACATCCACCAACCAATATGCCAAACAACTTCATTGCTAACTCTGCCCACAATTTTTATTTAAAAAATGTATTTTTGCCAGGAACGGGGGGCTGACCAGGGCACGTGACAGGTCGTACTAGGGCATGGAAAATGATGCAGGAATACATTCATTAATGCAGACTACAGGCACACAAACCGAGATGAAATTTCTCATGGGCCTAAAAGTGCCAAACTCAGATTGAGGCATGGAGACAATCATTTGTGGGTAATTTAATGCCATGATTTCAGTGGTGTTGTTTGTTTTCTGATCTGAGCAAGGATTCTACAAATTAGCTCCAGAATGAGGTATACTTATGTATTTTGACAAAAAAATTTGATCTGTTAATAAAAAGGCCTCCCATTTGAGAGAAGGACCTCGAGACGTAGTCCACTAGGGACGAACTCCATTATCAAGTTTTTTATGTTCAGATTTGATGCATATGTCACTTCATTTTTGAGTTTTTCCTTCTTTATGTTGCACTTCATTTTATTCTCATTTAATACAATTCTTTAACAAGTCACATTGATGAAAACATCTTGGATCACCGTTGTTCAAAGAAACCTTGGTTGTTAACTTGTAAATTTACTTAAATTATATTTCTCTAAGGGGAAATTCCAGTTTAAAGATATTGAATTTGGTTATTGAATGTAAGGATTGATCTATAATTCCATGCATAAACTATCATTCTTATGTTGGAAACCTCATTAATCTTTGTTGGTAACTTATCAATAGACTATCCTTACCGGTAAGGGTTTTTCTATGATATTTATTTATTTCACTACAATATGAGACTTTATATCTTCACATATTTACTAAAGTTATACAATATCCATAGAATATTGTAGATAAATACATAACCTAAATTTTTATTTCATTTAATGAAGTACAATTATTATAGATTCAAATTCCGAATTGCAGAAACTTGACAACTCTTGTATTTATGTAGAATGAAGAAAATAATTGATTTAACATTATGTAATTGCACATACTCATGCATTCAACCTTTTATGCGGTTAAAAAGGAAGCCACTAAACAAACATGACTATAAAATGGTAGAAAAAGATACATATATGTACCAAACAAGTCATAAATAAATGGAACAACCACATTCCACACAATTGTGGATTCAGAACAACCAAGCTACTTGTCTTGATCACCCCCAAGCCTGAATATGACTCCATAAGTGAGAACTGAGCTCCACTCCTTAGCAAACATACCTCTGTACATTTCAAAATTATTTTCCTAACACCTTTGTTCTCACACAAAAAATAATCCATTCCTTCTCAACATACTAAGAAATGTTTTTCCTCCCACATATGTTTTATATATCCTCTTTTATGCCTATGAATTTTCACCGAATTCATTTCCCTCCTTCGAAATTCACAACTTTAGAAATCCATGATTTTTAGGGGCTACTAGTGAAAAAAATCCACTTCTGACACTTGTCTAATCATTGTTTGATTTAGCTCAATCATGTTTCACACTCATGGAGTCATAGTCACCTATTTTTAACCTAGTTGTTCCATTTGTTTCCTATATTTATTATTAAAAATATATTATCTCTTACATTTGTCCATCCAAAGAGGACAATTGGTAAGTTAAAATATTGCATAATAATTCAAATAATAATAGTTAAATGTCTTGATAAAGTCAAATATGAATTTACAACACTTCTACTGTGCACTGTTCTTCCCCTTTTATCATGATACTTATGGCTCCTTGATCTGCTTGACTGAGTTTTATTATACATATTCTTCTCTATTCTATCCAAGCTCTTGATTATCTTGATGTTGAAGTCTTCTTGCTACTCCTTGACTTTCATAAGCCATTGTAGAAGAGATGGAAAATAACAATATTATAAGGATCTACTACTCTCACCTTGACTTTCATAAGCCTCTCATTATCATATTTATAACTCAAGACATCCCTTTGCAAACTTTGTATGGTTTCTACCAGGTTCATCCTTTCTTCATTACCTTCTCCATATCCATTCGAATATGTACCTTCATTATCCATATGAACATACATTCCTCTAATCTCTTCTTCATGATTGTAAACCCCCTGTACATATTCCATTATTCTAAACTTGAGTTGATCCTATTCTCATCTAATTGATGTTAACTCTAAAAATTGTGCAACCAAAAAAATTGTTAGTCTAAACAATTTAACAAATATTGAAATGATGTACAATTTTGTTTTCATACAACATCAAAATTCTTTCTTTTGATTTTCTTGGGAAGATTGACTGCCCAATTAATCTCACACAAACTACTTTTCAATTATTAGTGTGCACCATTTTTACATAGTCAACGCTAAAACATAGCTCATATACTACGCACCACTATCAAATGTGCATACATTCCTATCACACGCCAATACTCTGTTGAGAGAAACCTTTGTGTCGCACACTGATACTCTGTCATGCACCAATATCTACCAAACACATATTTAATGTCTCACACTAATATTATGCACACACTGATAGCTTCACACCATGCACTGGTAATTATACCTTCGAGTGACATGAATATGCACATAGAATCATACCAATGTTGAGCACACCAACAATTCAAACTGCATTTTGTCAACATTCCAAGCGCACATCTTGTGTGTCACATTATTACTCATGCGACACAATCTTTTCATCTTGCGATGTAAAACTTAGCATACTTTTCTATGCACTTATATTCTGTGCATGTCACTAACTATACCTTACACAGTGCCAAGGCTTAGTGTACATACTCTTTGTACCATTATTTCCTATGCAACACAAACTAGTTGGTGCACACATCTATGCAAGATTATTTTGCAACATCATTGCTTCAACACAGTGCATTTCCCAATTTTAGTGTGCACTCTTGTGCACCTTGATCTTTCTATGCATCATTACTACTTAGTGCACACACTATTCTTAACACTTAAATCATTTTTCATAGATTTTGATGTCGAAACTGGGGATTTTGCTCAATGGTCTCCCAATTTCCACCATGGCCTTTCTGAAACTATGAAATATGTTCAATTTCACTCTTGTAAATCCAAATTCGACCTCCACAACAAAAAATCCTTGTGTGTTTCACTGGTTGACATTTCTAGTGTGGATGTTTCCAAATTCCTTCACAAATTGTGAATCTTATTCAAACAATTCCACTCAATTTGTCGCGGTTTCTTTGTAACTTCAAATTTGATCAATTTATGTCTGAATGTGCATGAAAAAAGATTAAAAATTAGGGATATCACATCACTTAATCAAATTTCCCCAAATTCTTCATGAATTTAATAACAAAAATTGAGGTTTTTACCCAATTCCTCTCAATTGCTTCCATTTTTTTGTCATAGACGCACTGTAAATGGAAATTCTGCCACTCCCAAATTCAATTCCCTACAAAAATATGCTTCAACATGATGTTAATTCATCCCATCCAAGCTCAGTGTTGGAAACTAGGCTTTGATACCATATTGTGACATCTCCATCCACCTACTGGGCAATGCCACTTAAAAATTTCTTGAACTCTGATACCAGACTGTAATGTCTCCATTACGAACAATTAAACAAGATTTCGTTTTTATTAATTAAAACATATAAACACTATGCAATTCATGGTTAAATACATTTTCATAACAAAATTATACAGACAACATAAACGGGGGAAAACCCATGGAAGCAACTGCGTATTTTTACTGCAAAACATGATTTAACACACACATTGGCACTTCTATTTCAATAAAGGACACCAACTACGTACAAAAATTCCACATTCCTCTCATCCTTAGATTGCACTTCTCATCACTCTCAGTAGTGGATCACCCCTGAGCTATGGCTAAACTCCACTCGAGTAAGGGTTCCTAGCCAATATGAGTTATCTCAATCAACATGAAACTCTTTCACATATGCCAATTCGTACTATGCCCTCATTCCCCACTTTCTTGTCCCACCCTAGGAAGTGTATCCCTTCTCTGCTCAATAGTCCTTCGACTGCCCCACTTCTCTTCCAGGGATTCAGCAATAGGATGAACAAGAAGTCTCAAAGCCCTTTCACTGTAGTTTAACACATCGAAAATAATTGGCAATGATTCTCTCACGTGGAGAGAATGAAATCTCCCACGGGCCTAACAACCCACCTCCTCAATTCTCTAGCTCTCCAACTAAGAAACATACAAGTATATATGACAGTAACAATCGAGTTCAATGACAGAACAATTTCATTCTATGATAGAATAGTCAGTTCATCCTCATAGCCCATGATGATTGAATGATGAAAAGATGAAAAAATACAAGAATGGACTAAGTCCAAACCATAATAATGCATGTTCCCAAATTGACACTTTTCATGTTAAGAACTGTCTTCAATCCACAACATGTTCCCAACTTTACACTTGTCATTTTGAGAACTTCCTTTAGTCCACTCATCCCCCTCCTTTAAATTTAGGATATAATAATATTCTTACTTTATACTTTTTAGAGAAATATTACTATAAACGTTTTAATAAATATTAATATAATCTTTCTTTTTTCAATTAAATTCATTTAACCCAACCCCCTTAACCTCAACTAGTGGAGTTATCCCCCCATGCGATTTTACGTGATTGATCTACCATCGTGACATATTTTCATTATATTTTCATGTTATTACATTTACAATCTCATTATAGAAGTACTAATCTCTTGCATCCAGGCACACTAGCCTCAAAATATACATATTGCGCACTAAAACCAGTGTGTGTGGAACTTTTGGGTTTTTCTCACTCTTTCTTTAGTGCACCACCCTCACGCCCTTACACACGTGCGCGTTACAACATGAAATATACATACCAAAATTCACTAGTCTCCAAAATCTGCGTACTAAGCCGGTGCACATTGAATCCTAAAGTGTGCGTCATCCTATAAGGTTCTTCTATTGACACACTGCTCCTCGCGCGCTTTTACAGGTGCTCACTGTAACTTTAGTTGTTCCTCTTTTAGTGTGCTATTATTGTGATCTTACACAGGTGCGCACTATATATCGTAGACTGCGCACTATAATCCTTTTTCATTGCGTGCACTCTTTTGTTATGAGATTTATGCACACTGAATTAATGTGCATTGCACCAAACTATATACCTTATACAATCAGCTCACCAGCTTATCTGTAAAATAAAATTTCATTTATATGTACACTTGGGGATCAGCCGAGGGGTATTACACTACCCTCCATGCAATTTTGAAACCCTAGCCTCAATCTTCCGTCGAGATGAAGCCTACCCACAACTTCTACTAAATATGCCTCTATATAAAAGTTCTTTGGATTTTATTTTATTTACTGCAAGTAATTTGTTAGTTTACTACCGAAAAAACTTCCATATTTACTCCTATGTAGTTAAATTTGATAAACTTCCATCCTTAATGTATTAGAGCCTTCATATCAAATTGTATTATTTTATGTAATAGGTCACTAAATGATGCATTTTGATTCTGTCCAAAATATGTTGATAAAAAGAATAAAAATATCTCTCGATCATCGTGCATCCATTTCCTATGTATTACTATTCTTATATATAGATTTTGATCCAAGAAATCTTTTGTATATTATTTTAATGATGGGTTATTCTGTTTTGCTAGGGAACCCATCATATGTTAAATATATATTCATCAAATTTGTGTTGTGTCGTCTCCTTCCAGATTTGACTCCAACCTTAGAATCAAAGCAAGTAATTTTTTTTAAGTGAATTTCAATTCTTTATTAATATTACTTCCTTCAACCACTACTATAGTGCTAAATCGACTCATTTTTCATTAAACAAAAAGGGGGATTTCGCATTCTTGGCTTCCCAGGAAGAAATAATCCTTGAAATGGAAGGTACGCCCAACTTCTTATCAAAATATATTTTAATTTTTGAATTCTAAAATCATTGTACCAATAATTTCCCTTTGTTTATACAGGTAAAGGAAGGAATCCATATTATTGGAATCTGAGTGATACAAGCAAGGTACTCAGGTTCCTATGTGGAACAAGCAAGGCATAACTTACCGTCGGTTGTGAGTTTGTATTATAATTTATTCTTCATTGGTGAGGAGAATGTTGTGATTCATATGGTTTCCAGGTTGGGTTTGACCTAGGTTAGGGTATTGTTCCATCTGGTGTGGGTGAGGGGTAACCTCTAGCTGAGTATTGATTATTCCTTGACGAGGAATCTAGTTTTGCAAGACTGTAGGTGTCTGGGGTTGTGTAAAATGTTTTGGTATCTCTGTGGGCGAGGTTGTGGTGAAGGGGGTCCTTCTGTGTTCATGGTTTATTTCATTTATTTGTACATCTGGGGGTAGTGGTGGGTATAATTTTTTCTATGTGGTTGGGCATTAGTGTTTCCCCGTTAGGCGTTTTGGTTATCATTTTTCTAGTTGCACCATGTTGGAGGCTATTTTTTTTTTATGTTTCCCCTTTGTCCTTGGTTTGTGTTGTTCTTATTCTTACTCTTCTTCCTGTTATTGTTGTATTGATTAGGAGGATTTGTAGTATTCAATTGTTCAAAAT
This sequence comes from Picea abies, assembly GCA_900067695.1. Lineage (NCBI taxonomy): Eukaryota > Viridiplantae > Streptophyta > Pinopsida > Pinales > Pinaceae > Picea > Picea abies. The sequence goes on along the minus strand of CBVK0101549134.1, from coordinate 300 downwards.
CTTGAACTTGTTGAATCAGACAAGGTTGAACAAAGTTAACACATGCTTGTTGTTGTCCATGTGATGGGGAAATGGGTTGAGCGGGACCAGGGAAAGGGTAGTACGTATTACCTTGTGGAAGGGGTCTATATTGATTGTATGAGGTGGATGTGCCACTCTCACTAATGGAATTGTATGATGTGGTAGGTGGAGGACCTATAAGTGGTACTTGCACTAGGTTTGTTGGTGGTGTAGGTATGTTTCTTCCCATTGTGGGAGAAGAAGGAACCATAAAAGAGGGTGGAGGTGCGAGGGGAGGAT
>CBVK0101549086.1:0-10108 GCA_900067695.1 Picea abies | reverse complement strand
ACCTTTGTATTTGTCAGTTCCCCTCTTGAGCCTCCTTACGAAATATGCTTATTCTTCATCTGATTCATCGCCTGGTCTTTCTTCTACCTCGTGTTCTTTGTTCCTTGTTTTCTTTGTGGCTTTAAAAATTGCTTCTTTGTTTGGTTGTCCATTTTCTGTCTCTGTTCTCATTTCATATGTTGTGAGGGTCCCATGTAGTTCGTCCATTGTCATTTTGGTCAAATCCCTAGTTTCTTCAATGGTAGAGACCTTGGCATCATATCTCAAAGGAAGTGATCTTAATACTTTTTGTACAACCAAGGATTCTTCGACTTCTTCTAATCCTTTGATGGCATTGACAACTTCATCTACTTTGAGTAAATACATTGCAATATCTTCTTTTTCATTCATTTTCAGATTTTCAAACTGTGCTCTGTGTTGTTGAAGCTTGACCTGCTTGACTTTCAGATCGCCTTCATAAATATTTTGAAGTTTATCCCAAACCTCTTTAGATGTGTTGCAACCCATTACCTTGCTAGAAACAGTTGGTGTCAATCCACTTATGATAACATGCCTAGCCTTTGAATTACAGCTCATTAATTTCTTCTCATATGGATCAGTTGGAGTATTTTTTAGAACTTTATAGTCATTGACAACTAAGAGCCAGATATCCACTCCTAAAGTTTTCAAGTAAGTTTGCTTATGTTCCTCCAATATGCATAAGTGTTTCCATCAAATGGTGGAATCCCAATTGGAATGTGGCCTTCCATTTTTTCTCACAGTCTTCCTTCCAGTGATTAGACTATTATGAAGGTAACCTCCCCTAATATATCAATTATAATTTAGTATATTTTAAAAACTATAAATTTTCAATCAAATTAATTCATCCCAATATATTGTAAAGAGCAGAATAACAAATACACAGTGCACAACATATTTACATGGAAATCCAAATGGAAGAAAACCACAGAATGTTTTTCTTATATAATAGCAAGATTACATTAATAGAAAGCTACTACTTTCAAGATTCTCCAGCTCCAACTGGATGGAGGCACCAAACTGAAAGAAGCTACAACTCCCTACATTCTCCAATTCCAATTGGAAGGAAACTCCAACCCCATTTCCTTGCCCCTTCCTTCCACCTCAAATATGTATATAAAATAATCAATATGTCACTGTCACTGCCATTGTCACTATCATTGATACATCATCATCATCAAATCGGGTTCACATAGAGATCCTAGGTCCACATGGGTCCACATATAAAACCCAACAACCACATAAAAACATATGCCAAGATCTCCAAGGATATGCCTCAAATCCTGTGCCAAAATATCCAAAATATGAGCCTCACAAATTGGGTCCACATGGATCCACATATAAACCCCAACAATCTCACAGCAACATCACAACTTCATAGTAGAGCATACGGCAACATCACAACCTTATAGCATACCTTGAGAATAAAAAAGACCTTAAGAGAATACATTATATTTATCTTGCACACCAGAAGACACCCCAAAAACCTTGTGCGCATCTCATACTTGATCTCTTGCTTGGTTTCTCAAAAAATGAGAAATTTTATCATGTATTTATAGTAATTTTGTCCTCAAAAATTAGTTGAGGTGACCTCAATTTTATGGCTGGGTTGTTGGACAGAAAAATTCATATCTCCTCATTCCTAGGGATTTAGAGGGACTTCCATATACCGTTGGAAAGGTCTCAAAATATTTTTTCCAACCATGTAACCTGTTCTTTCATTTGATTTATATATATAAGGTAAAAATGACCTCAAATATAGGGTATCCAAATTGACCACAAATAATACTTTCAACAATCTCCATATTGCAATATTGATATTAGACATTTATAGGGTTCTTCACTTGACTGTAGGGGCTTCTTGACCACACCTGTAGAGGCTCCATCCCCCTTTCCTTTCCCCTTGCTTCCACCCTCAAATATGTATATAAAAGAATCAATATATCACTGTCACTATCATTATCATTGGCACTGCCTCTATCTATGTCATTATCATTGATACATAATCATGATCAAATTGGGTTCACATAGAGATCTTAGGTCCACATGGGTCACATATAAAATGCAACAACCACATAAAAACCTATTCCAATATCTCCAAGGATACGCCTCAAATGTTGTGCCAAAATCTCCAAAATATGATCCTCACAAACTAGGTCCACATGGGTCCACATATAAACCCCAACAACCTCACGGAAACATCACAACTTCATAGGGTCCACATATAAACCCCAACAACCTCACGGAAACATCACAACTTCATAGCAGAGAATACGGCAGCATCACAACCTTACAGCAACATCACAACCTTATAGCATACCTTGAGAATAAGAAGGACCTTAAGAGAATCTTGTATACTTCTCTTGCACACCAGAAGACACCCCAAACACCTTGTGCGCACCTCATACTTGATATCTTTCTTGGTTTTTCAAAAACTGTGAAATTTTATCATGTATTTATATTAATTTTATCCCCAAAAATTAGTTGAGTTGATCTCAATTTTATGGCTGGGTTGTTGGACGGGAAAAATTATATCTCTTCATTCCTAGGGAGTTAGAGGGACTTCCATATGCCATTGGAAAGGTCTCGAAATAAGTTTTCCAACCATGTAACTTGTACTTTCATTTGAGTTATTTATGTAAGGTAAAAATTCTCTCAAAGACATGGTATCCAAATTGACCACAAATAATACTTTCAACAATCTCCATCTTCATATCTCCTCATTCCTAGGGAGTTAGAGGGACTTCCATATACCGTTGGAAAATTCTCAGAATAAGCTTTCCAACCATGTAACTTGTGTTTCCATTTTGAGTTAGTTATGTAGGGTAAAAATTCCCTTAAAGACATGGTATCCAAATTGACCACAAATAATACTTTCAACAATCTCCATCTTGCTATCTTAACCTTGGACATTTGTAGGCTTCTTCACTTGACTATAGGGGCTTCTTAACCACACCTTTGGGGATTCTTGTGGGCTTCTTCAAAACATCTTCCTATGAGGGCCATGCTTAAAGGTACATCGTAAAGGGACCACTTTGGGGACTCCTTTAAGTAAACCCGTAGGCTTCTTCATGTTGATCACCAATGACTGACTTTGACATCAATGACAACACCATTCAACAATCATCCTAAATGTAAGTGATTTCAAATGTGACTGGTTCAAATGAAATTCAAAACTAGCACACATTGTTTAACAATTACAAAATCAAATCAAATAGCATGAATCTTTTCAAACAACGCCAAAGGGTTAAGCATGTTAAAATTCATGCATATAAAAAGGAAAAGCACATTTAACTTGACATAAAATATATTATTGAAAGTGAAATCAACAGTCTTCAAGTTTACTTTTTTCTAGTTGTGAGAATATTTAATGTAAACCCAACTTGGGAAGGGTTTGTTGGACCTTTGGGACAGCTTCATTTATGGTTAACTGCTTTAGCGATTATTGCATTCCCACCCTTTCAGGTCTTAGGGATAACCCTAACCCTATTTATTGTTGAGACTCTAGAGTCATATGACATTCACAATACACACAATGTGTTTTTCTCCTTGGGATCATCTTACAAAGATGTGCTTCATTTTTCAAAGGTATTTTTGAACCCCACCTTCCACTCAACGACCATGGGTTTGTTGTCGTCTTTATACACACCTCGGGTAGCGTGGAAAAATATTCAATCCATTAGGTGTGTCCTTGGGGGCAAGTCTCGAATCAAGGTGTTGTCACCTAATCCTCGACTCCTCTGTCTAGGTCAACTTCTAGCGAAGCCAAGGGGGGTAGTTCCTAAAGAAAATAATATGAGGCTTGAACTAATCTAAATACAAGAGAAAGAGTCTAGGAGTTTATTGCAACAAGAACAATGTAATAATCTAATCTAGTAGCCTATGATTCATTCACTTATCAAAAGATATATTCAATAATAATAAAGAAAATGAGATACATATATCAATACATTACTTCAAAGGAAATTTTTTTATTCTGGCTGGCCAGAACGCCGATTAATGCAACATAACCGTTTTCGTCAAAAAAAAAAAAGCATTGTGTATGGAAACGATACTTTTGAAATTCCATTCATATTAAGAATCCATTTAATATGTGATCTAATTATTTGTTGTCTCGTACATGTTGAATTAATGGTGTGCAAGCTAAATCGAAGTATGATTGTAAGCATGGGAAATGTGGATGGTGTTGATACTAAAGGAAGCTAAAACTCCCTAGATTCTATAGTTCCAACTAGAAGGAGGCTCCAACCCCCTTTCCTTTCCCTTTCCTTCCACCCTCAAATATGTATATAAAAAAATCAACATGTCACTGTCATTGTCTTTGTCATTATCATTGATACATTATCATCATCAATCTGGGTCCACATAGAGATACTAGGTACACATGGGTGCACATATAAAAACCAACAACCACATAAACACATGCGCCAAGATCTCCAAGGATACACCTCAAATCATGTGCCAAAATATTCAAAATATGAGCCTCACAAACTGGGTCCACATAGAGATCCTAGGTCCACATGGGTCCACATATAAACCCCAACAACTTTATGAAAACATCACAACAACATCACAACTTCATAGCAGAGCATATGGCAACATCACAACCTTATAACATACCTTGAGAATAAGAAAGACCTTAAGAGAATCCCTTAGACTTCTCTTGCACACCAGAAGACACCCCAAACACCTTGTGCACACCTCAGACTTGATCTCTTGCTTAGTTGCACAAAAAATTTGAAATTCTATCCTGTATTATAGTAATTCTGTCCCCAAAAATTAGTTGAGCCAACCTCAATTTTCTGGCTAGGTTGTTGGATGGAAAAGTTCATATCTTCTCATTCCTAGGGAGTTAAAGGGACTTCCAACTATGTAACTTGTGCTTCCATTTGAGTTATTTATGTAAGGTAAAAATTCCCTCAAAGATAGGGTATCCAAATTGACCACAAATAATAATTTCAACAATCTCCATCTTGCAATCTTGATCTTGGACATTTGTAGGCTTCTTCACTTGACTATAGGAACTTCTTGACCACACCTCTAGGGCTTCTTGTGGGCTTCTTCAAAGCGTCTTCCCGTGAGGGCCATGCTTAAAACTACACCATAAGGGGACCACTTTGGAGACTCCTTCAAGTAAACCCATAGGTACACCATAAGGGGACCACTTTGGAGACTCCTTCAAGTAAACCCATAGGCTTCTTCATGCTGATCACCAATGACTGACTTTGACATCAATGACAACACCATTCAACAAAAACCAAGTGATATTTTCGTTGGGTAGGGTAAGTATGCAATTGAGATTGTGAAGAGGTTTTAGATGGAGGATTATGAACCTATGGCCACACACATGATCACTAGTGACTAATCTGAAGAGAGTGACAACTTCAAATTCATAATTGGTGGATCCCACATTGTACAGGTAGCTGATAAGTTCCTTGATGTATTTGGTCAACACCAGACCAAATATATGTTTTGCAATGAACACCTTGAGTTAGTTCATAGTGGAGCCAAGGCAGGAGCATTGGGTAGCAACAAAACATGTGCTCAAATAGTTGAAGGGCACAGTGGATTATGGTCTAAGATATCTTAGTGATGGTGAAGTGAAGTTGTAGGGCTATTGAGACTCATGTTGGGAAGCAAACAGGAAGAGCACCCCAGGGTGCTGCTTTAGCTTGGGATCAACAATGATATCCTGGTTCAATAGGAAGAAGACTTCCATGGAACTTAGGTCAGCAGAGGCAGAATACATGACAACTAGTATTGCTAGTTGTGAGGCCATCTAGCTTCGCAAATTACTTGTAGGATTTTTTGATCAGGAATTGGACCCACAGTCATTTATTGTGATAATTGGAGTTGAATCAAACTCTCTAAGAATCCAGTGTTTCATGACAGGTCCAAGCACATAAATATCAAATATCACTTCATACGAGACAGGGCTCAGAAGGGAGTAGTGAAGCTCCAATATATTCCCATAGATCAATAGGTAATTGATATTCTGACCAAGCCCTTAGTGAAAGGGAAGTTTGAAGCATTTAGAAACAGACTTGGATTGGTGCATAATTCCTTCCTCGCTAAGAGGGAGTGTTGAGAAATGTAGCTCGAGCAAGAACTTTTTGCACAAGTTCAGTGTGAATGTGTAGGAAGTGGTTCAAGACATTTCTTTAGTGACCACTTAGGAAAAATGGAAAATAATTCCATCTTGTAATTTCACTTGAAAAATAAAAGAAAAATGAAAGTATAATGTTTTGAAGTCAACTTAGTCTTAGAATCTAAATGAAATGTTCTAGAAGTTCTAGAACATTAGTGACTTAGATTAGGTTTTAATCTTAATTGTACATCTCAGGATTGAGATGGGTGGTAGCTAAGATTGAGGAGATAAGTTTCTAGGATTGAGGAGATTAGTTATTTCCTCTCAAAGCATAAAGTTATTTCCTCTCAAATGAAATAACTTTATGCTTTGAGAAGAGAGGAAGAGAGATGGAAGAGGGCAGAGTGCATTCAAGGAGGAGCAAATTGCTAAAGAGACCAGTAAATTGCAATACACCAACAGGTCGTACCACTGTTGCAGTTGTCTTTTTCTTATGCACAAGCCATACACCTTCAAATCTAGTTGTACATTGTATTGTTGGAGTGTTCTTCAATGTTGAGAGGAGAAAGGGCAGTTTGTTGTCTAGGAAAGACGGAAATAGAACAAGTTGTACTGTTGTAGTTGTACACTATTGTTTGAGGTGATTCTATTGACCATACAGTTGTTGGTTCAAGCAAGCTACATAGGTCACCTTGTAAGATTTGATCAAGGGATTGAAAAGATAATTAGAAAGAGAAATCCCTGTGTATGTGTTTTATTTCTTCCGTTCATTTTTTAGCTATTTGTGTGATTGATGTAATGTTCAGAAATTTAATTTTTTGCTATTAAATAAATTCTGTTTTGAGTTATTTAGCATCTGAGAACATTAGGACAATAGTCACCTAGGCTTGAAAAATTTACAAGTTCCAACGATAGTGGATGATGGAATGACCAATGGGTTAGATGAACTTGAAGTGGTAGAGGATAAACTAGTCATAGGTGAGCATGATCTAGCATAGTCCGAGAAGGATGAACTCGAAGGAAATCAAACACGATGAGTTAGAGAAATAGTATGACCAAGAGAGCCTCTCGACAATGGAGGTAGGCCTTGAATCCTAAGAGATTGCCTAGGGAAATATGGGTTTTCTGTTTTTCCTGTCATATTTGAATCTTCTTGAAAATGGTGAAGTGATAGATCTAAAGATTAGTGCTATGAAAAAAACAAATTACTTCACAACAAAATGTGTCTAAATTGAAACTACATGTGCAAGTGGTGTAAAAAGTGGTTTGAGTATCTTTTAATAAAGCACAATGATGTAGAGCCCGAAAGTAACATTTTTTGCCCTATAAAGAAAAGACACTAACTTAAAGATGCTACCAATTGTATGCTCAAACTATGTATAGACAAATGCCTTTCAAACACCACTGAACAAATGGTAATGAACTCCATTGAGAGAAAGTGAGTGAAGGGAAGAATGAAAAGGGGCTTCCAATCACTCAAAATGGATGGTAACAGAGTCCATTGAAAGAATGAGTGAAGGTGTGAAAGAGACAATTACAGTGATGGCCACCGGGGGTAAACCTTGTCGGCCAACAAATATCTTTCTCAAGTGCCACCTCACCTAAGAGAGCCACCCCGTGTGAGAACCTAATAAATGGTCACTCTGTTCACAAATGTGTCCAAAAGGTTTTCAGCTTCAAATGATCAAGGGTCTAGCAAAAGCCTGAAAGAGCTAGGTGACTATCAACCTTTCAGTCTCGATCTGAGCATTTACACTCAAAAGAGAGCTTACCCTTTGACAAAGGAGTTGTGACCACATCTTTTAGAAATCATTTTAAAGTACCCTAAAAGACAACAACCATGTCTCAAACGTAAGTGAGTGCAGCGAATTATATAGGATACCTATCCCCACACTCTTGCCCTAACTAAAATATTATTTTGAACTCTCAAATGAGGAATTTAGTTGGTTAATTAGCTAAGTTGTTTCTTTTAAAGGTTGAGCTTGGGGTCATGAACCAAGCATATAATTAGGGTGTGAAATGTGTGCACAAGTGATGTGTACAACTGAAATAAGATTGTTGGAAATGAAACTAACTATTGTTGATAATGAAATAGAAATTGTTGAACATCAAATAGCAAATGAAATTGCAAGCAAAGAAAGTGAATGAAAGTGACAAGTTCTAAAATTAAATAGGTTTTTTTTCTCATCAAATTTTCTTTGACTTTCAACAACTTCAAATGAAATCAACAACAAACTAAAATTAAAAATTAATGCTGAAATGAAACAAACCAAGCAAGTAGAAGGAACCCTAAAATTAAAAAGTACTAGAAATGCATGGATTTCTTTCCAAACCTACAATGTTCTCTTAAAAACTTAGCAAATCAAAGCCAAATAGTGAGCAAAATCATGGGAAAGGATAGAATAGGTTGTAAAAGTTACAACCGAAGCACATAACATAAATGTTGAAAATTTGTATGATTACGTAGAAAATTAGTTGATAGTTGGGCATGCATAGATTCTAAGGGAAAAACTATGCGTCCCTTGCAAAAAAATGATAGACAACTATGTAGTGGCCAATATTGAAAAAACTAGGGTTTCACACAGAAACAACACTTTTCAAGCTACTACTATAGTGACATAATACAAACCAATCCTACTACATACCAAGATGAAGAAATAAAAAACACACAACTGGGAGTAAGATTTATGGATCCAACTCCCTAGTGGAATTGTCAATCTATTGTGGGTAATTTGGATAGCAAGTGAGCAAAAAACCCTAATCTAGTTGGTTGTGTAACTAGATATAGGCAATAATGAAAAAAATAAAAACAAGACAATATGATCACATGTAAACACTACACTAAAACCAGATTGTGAATGAAAGTAATACTAGTAAGAAATAATGGATTCATTACCAACATCTAACATTCAAACACAAGAAGTGATAGGAAAAACACATTGTTTGTATTAACTCCAAATAGGGCAATAGAGACTCATGATATAACACCTTGGAAGAGGCCTTGTTGTAGCAAGTGGGCTCCAAAGCTCCAAGCTCCAAATCTTGGTAGATGAAAAAATGTGAATGGACAATGGTAGGAACTAGCTAGAAGGAAAAAAACTTTCAATGGCGAATAAAGGTTCTCCAATGAAATTTCGACAACATAACCTTGCCTTCATAGTCTGCAGATTGAGCCCAGATTGAGACTGACCATCAAATTGACTGATCAGACAGGATCCGCTAGCTATGCCATCTCCAAGAGATTGAGACCGAGGAGCACTTCATCCTTTGTTTCCCAGTTTACTACGAGATCCAAAGATGGTTCCACTATCATTTTAGAGAGCTACAGATGCTTGGCAGTTTCTTTAGGTACTCTGACCAGAGATGCCTAGCCTTATACATGCAGGGGGCCCTCCATCTCCACTCTTCTATCCTCCAACCACATCCACATCCTAGACCAACGCCCACCCAACGGATTACTTCCTTTTTTACGGTGCTCTCGACTAGGGACACCAAGCGGTAGATAGATAGAGATGGCCCCAAATCAATGAGGACACAGGGCACTTTTTCTACCTCTATGAGATACCAGGAGCATCACCAGGCTAGACCTCATAATTGTAGATAGACTAGTCGCTAGATGATATCTTCCAAACCATAGTGACATGGTCTTCCTTCCTGATAGTAGCACAACACTCATTCTAGTGCCTCTTTCGATTCTTCTTCCAGATAGACGTTATTTTGATTTTTCTCCATTCGTCCTCGGATGTTAGGAGAGATGGTTCCAGTAGACTAGGGTAACCTCGTACCAGTGGCAACATAGATTCTAGATCTACTCACCTTGTACATCTCTCTCTTGGATCGCCTCTCCATCTTTAGAGTTGGCTCTCTAGGTTTTAGATTATACTTCTATTGTATTTTTACTTCTTGCTTCTTGTTTTTATATAGGATCCGCTTTAGTGCTCCTGCTTTTTATAGACATCATTGTACCTAATAGTCCCATTGACCTACTTTAGTGGTCATTTG
>CBVK0101549084.1:328-11069 GCA_900067695.1 Picea abies | reverse complement strand
ACCTTCTCATCTCCGTGAAAGTGCTTGTGGGTAACATTGCCACCACTGGTCACCATGCCAGGGCAGTGTCCCCTGATTACCTTCTTGAAAGAAAAAAACAATAAAGAAAATAAGTATAAAATGGCATAAATGGGCTTGGAAACATTGGCATCTAGGACAGGTGCAGCTCGCCTTCTACAAAGGCACCCACAGGTAAGCCCTGCATTTCCCTGCTTTCACTCCACCCCTTGTCAGGACATCCCTTATCCACCTCACCCATTTACATGACTTGGAATTAATCCCTTCCGGAAACATCCATTTTCCAGTGGACACTAGCCCAATAGGACACCCTGTCACTTCCTCCAAACTTGCATTGCAGATTTGTATAATGTCTTTGAGCACTTGACTGGGGTAAAAGGGGTTTTACGCACATGTTTAATAATATTGATGATTAGATGTGATTGACATTACTATGATCCCTATGACTTATGAGCCCATGGAGGGCGTATCTGTTGATGTGTAGGATCATACTCGACGGACAAGTACCACATTGGACAAGTACACATGGGGAGATGATTAGTTCAGACCTCCATGGGGCTGAAGAGCCCACCAAATGGATGTTGAGACCCCAACAGGGGGCAAAGACAGGACAGAGGGGTTTGCACCGAAGAAGAGGAGGACGTTCCACAGAGGCACCTTGGCAGAGCCTTACCTAGGGGGGTTGTGCCCTCTTCATTGGAACGTTAGCCTTGGAAGGCCCAGGACGTCACCCGGGAGGCTCATGACGTCATCCAGCTTCATGGACGTTTTGGGGAGACAGTCATGGCAGTTTGGCACGTGTGGCAGATTGGAGAAGCCCAAGGAGGGCTAACGTTTTTCTCTAGGAGGCTACATTTTCCCTAAAAAGAGCTAACATCACCCTAGAAGAGGCATGACATCTTACTTTTGGCTTGATTAGGGTTTCAATATGACATTTTAATGTAAAACAATATTATTGTGTATTTTGGCCTTGTTGGCCTTTTGATGACCTAAATTTTAATTGAGGTCATTGGTATGGTATATATTGAGGGTTTTCACTCTCATATTTTCATCATCTTTCACTCACACATTAGTGAGGTCTGAAATTTGCGCCCTATTCTAGGGTTTTGGCTGAAATTTTGAGGCGCGCTTGTTGAAGTAAGACTTTTCTTGGCATTTTTGGCATTTCTCTTGGTGGAAGGTTTACAACTAGGGTTTTGCTACATGATTTCTTGGTTTATGTAAGTGAATTTCTGTAACACTTCTTAATTGAATGGTTATAGTATTGTTTACTTGCATTTGTTATTATAATTTGCTGAATCAAACCCTAGGTGACAAGCACATGCTAAGGTCCTTCTCTCATGTCCCTATTAAGATTAAGAGCTATTTGATTTGCTGAAGTAAGATAGAGCCTTGCCATAGCAACACTCTATCCATATTCTTCTAGCCTAGCCGTTTTTCATCTTGTATTTGAGCTAAGGAAGGAGAAAACGCACTAAGGCCTAGGGTTTCTACACCTTAGTGAGCCGTTTTCCCTAGGGTTTTGTTGATGAAGCCTTGCCATAGCAACACTTCATCATCAAACCCTCTTGTCCTTAGCCATTTCACCTATTACTCAAGCTAGCCGATTTTATTCTTGCCATTGAGCTAAAGAAGGAGGAGAGAGCACTAAGGCCTAGGAGAGAGCACTAAGGCCTAGGGTTTCTACACCTTAGTGAGCCTTTCTCTTCTAGGGTTTCATTGGCGAGGCCTTGCTTTAGCAACACCTCAACATTTAACCCTCTCATCTTTGGCCATATCATTATCATTTCGGCCCTTCAACACTTGCCGCCATTTGACTCCATTTGCCCTAATGGCGCATTGATCTAAGACCTCTTGTATTGAGTACCTTGATCACATACAACTTCTAAACAAAATCTTGAACAACTACCTAACCTTCTAACCCTAGCGTAGACTAACATCTATTAACCCTGTTGCTGCCATTGTTTATTTATGCTATACTTATTCCATTGCAGCATTTATATCATTAAAGCAATTGAATGATTAGCTAAGGCGTTGTTTCTTGATGTTGATATTGCTACATTGATTGCCATTAGCATTTATTGTGAAGTGACATATATTATAATCATTGCTATTGTATAAACATTGATTTACTTCGTCAATATTGTTGCTCAATTGCTTATTATCAGAAAGTCATTGATTATATGAAGTACTAACCAACAAGTGAGCTTGCACATGTATAGTTTCTTTGTTGCCTTGTCTCGGGCAGGTACACTTCTTGGTTTCTATTTCCGGTTATCTTTTATCTTTATTGGCTATTAAGTCGGACTTTCTGATCGGTGGTGACTTGTGAGGGGGGAAATTATCACTTATCCTTTTAAGCCTTTGCCTTCTCAAAACCCCAAGTCACCGGGGATGTCTCCCCTGGGCCTTAACTCCCTAAATAGAAAGAGCTATCCCATTGAGGTGACAATGGTGGGATAGGCTCAGTTACGCTAGTTTGACCTCTTTTCTTCCGTCTTTTACCATAACTACAAACTGTGCGATAACATTTTGGCGCCGTTGCCTGGGAACACTGAGTCAATTCTCCTAAAAAGACGACACTTTTTCGGTAAGCCTTTCCTCAAGAGTCTTTATCTTACAAGCTTACCTGGCGACTCCACTTAGGGTGTTTTCCCTTATCTTTTGATATTTTCAAAGAAAATTATCTGGCAACTCCACTGATGACGAAGCCAACTATGACTTCACAATCGGATCCAGGAAACTACAAGCCTTTAGGCATGGGTAAAATCCCGGGATAACCTAGACAAATGCCCCCAAAGTATGAAAGGTGCCTCCCTAGATTCATTGGTAGTGATGGGGAAAGAGCTGACCATCATATGAATGATTTTTATTCTTACTTTGGACTCCATCCTGTCAGTGATGATGCCGAAGATGTTGTGATGAAACTTTTCTCCACCACTCTTCACGGGAATGCTAGAAAATGGTATGACAATCTTCCCGATGCTAGCATCACAACTATGGAACAATTGGAAGAAACCTTTCTTGAAAAATGGGGTATTCAGTTAGAAGACATTTCAGTATTACAAAAAGAACTCAAAGATATAAAGAAAACTGAGAATGAAACTCTCTGGGACTTTCGGAATAGATTTGAGCATGCACTATGTCAGATTCCCAAAGGCCATCGTCTAGAAGACAAGTACATTGTCCACCTCTATATCCATGCACTTTTGGCGCATCTGGGTTTTCCCCTCAGTAAAAGGGCCCCAAGGACACTCTATGAAGCTCACAACATGGCTACAAGAATTGAGCAAAACATATCCTTATCCAAGATAAGATACCTCTTTACCTTAGGTACTCTTAGTAGGGAAAGTTTGGTTGCCCTTGAGAACTTCATTGTTGATTTCCAAGAAGAAGGGGAACAAACCATAGATCAACATAGGACTGCTGAAGACATAGTTGAGGAGCTGAAATCTTAGCAAAATGATGAAATATCAACCTGTGCTCCTCCCTTTGATGAAGCTGTCCAAGAGCCTTTTCCACTTGCACAACAAAATGATGAGGTTAGTTGCTTTCCTTTTCAGTATTTCGATGATACCTTGTTCCATGATTTAGAGAGTGAAGGAGGAATGGATTCCCCAAAAGATGTAGATTCTCCTTGCTGTACAATTGAAGATGAAGTGGCAGTTCATGAGGATGAAACAATGACACATGTTGAAGACACCCAAGTCCTCAGAGCTCTTGCACAAGAAGAAAAAGTAAGTTACCCTCCTCTCCAAGACTTTGATGATTTTTTACTTTATGATTTTGGAAAAGAGGAGGAGATGGGTGAGCCTTTGAATGTTTTGAATCCTCCGTGTTATGATACTGATACTGACATAGTTGATATTGATGAGTTCATACATGTTGGAAGATGTAAATGGGATATAGTTGGTTTTGATATGGACCCCATTTACGACATTGAGAATCATTCCCAATTGTTGCCTTCATAGTTATCACGACAGATTACTTTTGATTTTTGGCAACAAGGGGATGATATATTTACCAATGCTCCCCAAACACCCAAGGTTGACCTAGTACCATGTTGTCCTGACGATTTTCGGTCTTACCTTGAGGGTTTTGATGATTACTCCTCCGAACACTTGGATTTATTCTATGAAGATGATTATCAACCACCGTTGTGCTTAGGTTTTGATAGGAGTAAGAACATTGTTTGCCTAAAGAAGGATTCTCATGACATCTTTCTCCAACCACCTCTTATTACTTTACCTTGCTGTATCATTAAAGGTGTAGTTGAGAATTATATCTTTTGTATTGAGTTTCCTCTGAGGAAAACCCTAGAATTCGAGGGTTGGTTGAGTACTTCAAGAGTAAGTCTATCATCTCAGTTTCTCAACCTTCCCTTAAGAGTTTTCTAGTCATCTGCTAGATCCATGTCAATCCCTTCCTTGACTTCAGAATGCGAGGACGTCCTAGGTAGCCAATTTGCAGACCTTTTAAGTCAATGCTCTGAACCTCTGACTTTTCACGATCCCTTCCTGAAGTAGATTGAACCTTTTCCTCAGAGATTGACTTGGCATAATTTTATCCCTCCCACCCACCTCCATGAGTTAGACTTTGTTATTTCCGACGATATGATACATTATCTAACCCATGTTATTTTTGTGCTTGACTTATCACTGTTTTGGGTTATGAGAAAGCACAGAGGCAGGTATTGTGGGGCATTGCTGGACTGGTTTCACTGGTCGTTTGACTACACCTAGCATCCAACCACCAGGTAAGTGCAGGTAAGTAGGTAGGCATTTTGCATTCATTGTATATACCATTGCATTGCATGTTAGAGTAGTTTGCTTTCACACTTGTACATATGATTGCTTTTATTTCAGTCTTATATATATATATATGGGCCTTACCTCCCTAAACAGAAAAAGCTATCCCATTGAGGTGACAGTGGTGGGATAGGCTCAGTTATGCCAGTTTGACCTCTTTTCATCCGTCTTTTACCATAACTACAAACTATGTGACAACAGAACTTGGTAGTGAATTACCACAGAGTTTCTCCTTGTCTCTGTCCAAGTTAAAGCCAACTTATCTTTTGCTCCTTCGCATAGCCAATAGGATAGAACTGTGGCTTAATCATGTCCTTAAACACCTCCCATTTTGTCATTGGTAGTTCATTTCCTAGCCTTCCAGCAATGACATCGCTTTTCTACCATGTCAAAGCATGACCTTCTAACTTCAGTTGAGCAAATGAGATTCTCATTGTTTCACTAACCCCATTCCCACTAAAATAAACTTCTAATAGTTGCAACCATTGATTCAACTTCTAGGCATCTATCTCACCTACATATGGCTTAATGCCAATCTTTTCCTTGTCCTTGAATGGTGCTCAAGTCTTTCTGCATTCCCCTATCTCCTTCTCTGGTTTCTCCACATTATGTTTTTCGTCATCTTCACCATCTTTGTCTGAACTATAGTTTGACACTTGAAGCTTCTTTTTCTTCTTCTCTTGTGCCAATGTGGCAACCAAGTCAATGACACTATTGTTCATTTAAGTCACTCCTTGCGCCATCTGAGACATCCACGATCATTTAAGCCATTTGGTTGTCCAAATAGGATAACCTATGTTGGGTCTCATTGGTCTATGTTATGTCACCCATGGTTTGGTTTGAGTTTGTTTTCTTTGTCATCTAGTATCAATTTTAGGGTTTAAGAAAACTAACTCTCCATCCTCTTGTATTTTCTCAGTCTAGTCAGCATTCACTAATAACTCCTTCATAAGGTCAAGAACTACACTCTATTACTAATATGATCTATAATCATAGGCTTATGGCCAAAATGACTTACCAACATAAATCTCAATATGTATAAAATAAAGACTGTAAAAACCTATCTAGAATAACCCACTGTGCATTTATAGTGATCGTGTTTTCTCTTTCACCAATCTATGCTAACAAGATTAAAAATACTTAATCAGTGTCACACATACACAGATAACACAAGAGATGCCCTGGACAAACCTGATCTGGGAAAACTCCAACTTTGAAATGGCTATCTCGCTTTAGCTGTTATTAACAATGCTTTTAAAGTCACAATCTCTCTGGCTTACAAAATCTCCAGGGAAATACAAATAGTTTAATGATTAATCTTCCAAAAACCAATACTTTTGCCTCTCTCTAGTCATTCTCTCCATCTTTTACAAACTTTGCAATACGCGACAACCCGACCTATGTGTTATCTTTTGTTTCTTTCCTTTGCCAAACCTCTAGCCCAACCTTCTCTTGCTTCTTCTCTGTTGAACCCCTATTTCTTCTTCTCATGTTTCTGTTATGCTTGTCCTCCTAGACAAGTGGAAGGCTAACAGCCTCAAGAAATGATCTAACACCATACTCCCAAGAAGCAAATATACGGGCCCTTGTTTTTCCACTCTTAGGCTGCCTAAATGAACAAGAATTGCTTCCCAAGCCTACATTGATGCCTAACATTCTGTGCAAGAGACTAGATTTTTTTAGTCTTTGTATTGTCTACCACGTGGCAGCCTCTCATTGGTTGTGAAAACATCAGGGGCCCCTTTGAAACCTTTTGGGCCTTTTTGTCCTTGCCACATGTCACATGGTCATTGGTGGTAACCGCTCCCTTTAGTCCTTGTTTGCTCCCTATTTCCTTTGCAGCCAAGCTTCAGTGGAGTTGTCCCGTTGAATGGGTAGGGTAACTCTATGGAGTCCCCAGTACAATGAAGGCCTCATCATAATGTCATGAGGCCCTACAACAGATCTCTCCAACAAAGACTTGGGGTAGCTTCGAGAAAACATCAACTCTAAAGGAGTGGAGTCTTTTAAGGGGACCCCAACGAGAAAACATCAACTCTAAAGGAGTGGAGTCTTTTAAGGGGACCCCAACTAGTCTAGCTGGGAGCCTTTTGGCAGTTGCCCCTTCCAATGTAGTTGGGCCTCAGATAGGATAAACCCAGTGTACCTCAGTGTAACTCCACGAAACTCCCATCACTAAGGCGAGGCCTCAAGTGCTACTAGATCTTTTTATGGACTTTCCCCATTGTGGAGTTCGGGTAACACTGTCGAGCCCCCACTAAGGCCTGGCCTCCAGTGCTGCCGAGCTGGGTCAGGGGACTACCCCACATTAGAATTCATCCAATCACCATCCGCCACGCATCCGCTGTCCACCTCAACACTCTGCGACATTGTTAGGTATACTCTAAGCATGAAAAAAAGCAGCTTCTTAAGTGCAATATTAACCAAAGAATTAATAATTTAGCCATTTTGATTCTTCAAAGATCCATTCAGATCACATACAACACTTGAACGACTTTTACAAGGAGTGTCGTTGAATTTAACTTTTTTCCAGCATTGATGGATGGTACATGAAACATCTTTTTAACCACTACCTTATCGTCATTTCAGGGAATATGAAAAGGTTTAAACTATCAAAATCACAGATACTGAAAGAGATAGAAGAGAATGAAACAGAAGATACATTGCAACAGGCAGGACAGTTTGATATAGGTGGTGATTCTTTCACTGACCAGTATCAGGCCGTTTCCAAACCTTGGCTCTTGTTGCCATTGAGTGAATCAGAAGATTATGATAAGGAGAAAATGCCGATGCAATCAAATTTGTCAGTTCAAATTGAAGAATCCCAATCATTGGAAAATCCCATGGATGGTATGTCTTATGATGTAAGTGCTACAACAGAAACAATGGAAGGCAATGTAGCAGACAGTGAACTCATGGAACTGTGAACAGAATTGGAGCATATTACCACATAAATGAGTTAATTACACATGAAAAGAAGCATGTCCTTGCAATTGTGGGGGATGAGAACTATAGTGTAATCTCTAAGAGTACAAAATTGAAGTTGGTATCAAAGGTACTTGTGTGGTTTCCAAGGGCAGAAAATAAAGTCATGCTTTGAGGAACATCTTGACCGAAATGGCATTTTGTAAAGTCTATAGAAATGCATACCAACAGAGCACAAATTTTCAGCGATTGTTTTTTCATTTATGCTCAAAAGCAAGACTATAAATAGACAGCATTTGTAAATGAGAGATTCTTGTAATATAGAGACCTCATGTTGTAACTTCAGGATTTGGGGTTTAAAACAAATTTAAAATACAAATGGTGCTCAAAGTACAATGTATTAAAAAATCAAAGATTCTTGAGTAAAATTCCATTTTCATGTTTCAAGGTGCAAAAATGCCGACCAAATTTTGAGTATTCCTTTTTGTGTCAAAATTTTTCACTGAGCCATTTGAAGGTGGGTGGGTTGTCTGTTTTAGCTACCCTTTCACCACAAAACCATGTATGTTTTTCTTATTCCCATTTTGATCAAATTTCAATCTCCTAGTGTGATGGTGGCATTCATGTTAAGTTATCGATTCCTTTTTCTGTCAAAATCTTTTCTTGGGGTCATTTGACGATGGGTGGGATGTTTGTTTTGGTGAACTTTCCATTACAAGTCATGTACGTTTTTCCTTATTACCATTTTGATCAAATTTCATTCACCTATGGTGATGGTGGCATTCATGTTTGCCTTGTGACCAGTGTTTTCGTCTTGTAATTTGTAGTATGTACTCAGTCAGGCTTTTTCGTGAAATTTAATTTTCATAAAGATTGTTATTTCATATGGTGATATTATTATGCCAAATAGTGCATTCTACAGTTCATTGTTGGGGAGATTGTGTGAGTGAGTGAGTGTAATGTTGATGCCACATCAGCTTTTTACATCAATTTATTTTAATAATGTACTTTAATAATAGCCAGTCTCATCCCAGCTTAACCCTGGATCTATCGAGTACCAAGAGGGATTGAATCCCTGGAGGTGCAACCCTTTCTACAAATGTATACATCATCAAAAAGATTTTCTCCACAAGGGATTTGATCCCTCTCGACACTTATAAATCCAGAGTGAAAATGGATCTAGACTGATTGTATTGCATTGAGTTCAACAATCTTAAATGTCATTGGAGAACTGTACACCTAGGCTATACAACTTGGATGAAGAACTTTCTTCATTAAGATACTCTACCTGCAAAAATATATCAAGCAACTACAATGTATCAGATCCATTACAACCCACTTGATTGTAATGATTGATAATTGAATATACGACGGTTTGGAAATAGGCAAATAAAATTGGGGACCTATCTAAGGAAATGATCTTAAAGACAGTGTTTCCATTCTTAACGTTAAGGGCTGCATCCTCACTTAAATAATATAGATGACATAGAAATGATGCATTATATATATGGATTTGTTTTAAATCCATATGGTAATCATATGCTTCATCGTTTCCTCAACAGATGGTATACTTCTATGCAAACACTTAAAATTGGTTCATGAAGTTGAAAGTTAGTAGAGTTCATTTTCTTAGAGGTGTAGATTCAATTATACATGGTGCAAGCCTTGCACAACTCCAAGCGGCATATTCATAGATAGTACCGCATAATACAACTTTACATCAAAGTCTCTAGTACAGCAATGTTACTACTGTGTGTGTGATATTTGCCTGGTATAAAATAATTTTTTTATAGTGGAGTTCATTTTCTAAGAGATGTAGATTCAATTATACATAATGCCAAGTCTTACACAACTCCAAGATGTATATTCATGCATAGCACTGCATACACAATATTATATCAAAGTCTCTTTAAGTAGCATTGTTATTAGTGCGTGCATGATACATGTCTAGTATGACATGGATTCTTTATTTGGATGAAAAGTAGGTGTTATTAACCTAAATGCATGCAATATATTAGGTTTCCTTATTTTTTTTCAATTATGACATTGGAAATCACTCCCTTTGAGGAGATTATTACAATACCGCTCGCTCCTTGGACAGGCAGAGTACAGAACTAGCTCGCCTTGCCCAGAGATAACATTGCGGCCAACCCACAAGCCACTGCCCAAGGAGTTAAACTATGGCCCTAACGTTGGCTAGCACTCGCAGAATATTAGCTGATCGAGCTACCTACAGTAGCTTATGAGGTTTCCTACTTATAGTTAAAGTAGGCAAATTCCTACTTTAGATAGTTGCCCTATTTCACTAAAAATAGGGGAGGGTTAAGATGATATATAATAGACAACTTCAACATAACATTTTTTTATTCTAG
Source organism: Picea abies (assembly GCA_900067695.1). Taxonomy (NCBI): domain Eukaryota; kingdom Viridiplantae; phylum Streptophyta; class Pinopsida; order Pinales; family Pinaceae; genus Picea; species Picea abies. The sequence goes on along the minus strand of CBVK0101549084.1, from coordinate 946 downwards.
GGAAAGTTCTCTTTCAGTGGCAATTTATCATTATTCTAACTTGATGATTTTGTGACCCTTTTTTTAATAAAATCTTCCTTTAATAATAAAACTATATGTATATGGTTTGATTTTATACAAAACAAAGGCATGTTGCAAAAGCCACTGCTGCAACAAACATTAGTAGAACTCAAATTACCAAAACACCCACAAGTCTTAAAATGACAATATACAAAGTCTTAACAAAAATAAACATAAGTCCATGAAACATCAACGTAAGGCTATCCACTCAAGCAAAAACATATGCTTCACACTACAACAAGTAGGAACCTAATGGGCGTGGATCATCACAATCATTGGGGGTTGGCCCCCAACTAGTGCTAAGTAGGTTCAGACTCCATAATGATCAGCGGCTAACCATCATTGTCGGGTCCAAATGTCTTAGTAATCTTAAAAATAGCAAGGACTAGGGTCGTGAATTTATCATTCTACTCAACTAGTGGAAAAGGCCAATTGGGCTTCCCTTATGTCTCTTTCTAATCACAAAACCAACCATGTGATGTCGCCTACCCTCCACCCTTTGAGATTCCTTGGTTTGGGCTAATTGAGTTGGGGAAGTACCAAGCCTTGCTTAGGTTG
>CBVK0101549040.1:0-11210 GCA_900067695.1 Picea abies | reverse complement strand
AAAGTTTATGGACCTCCTTGCAGAACATCCAATGCTTAAGATGTGAAGAAAAAGTGTGATATATAAAGGAAAATATATGGTATACAATTGTTGGGGAAGAGTGGGTGTTAAGGGTCAAGATAAACTATTTGGTCCATTTGTGTCATGTGATGAAGCTATTTCAGAATTTGAATCAAAGTTCTTTGAAAAAACCAAGAACCAATGGTGCAATCGACACACTTTTATTCCTTACACAAAAAAGTATACTTGCTTAGAAATGGATTATGAGGGAGATAAATAAAGTAAGAAATAACAAATTGATAAAAAGGAAATTGAATCCATTGTTAAGCATCAACCTCAACAAAGTAAGTTGGACAATCGCCTAGCACAATTTATCTCTCTCATATGCAATGTGAGCATGATGAAACCTAGCACAATTTATCTCTCTCATATGCAATGTGAGCATGATGAAACAACAAATGATGGAGGGTGGTTTAATGTTGAGAAGCTATCTCTTGGCAAGTTGAGCAAGTCATCTATCTTAAAGGGTTATGAGGTGTTGAAAAGGATTAACATTGCAATTGAACAACAAAGTAGAGACAAAGTTATCGAAAAACTAATGAATTATACTCAATGGTTCCACATGATTTTGGCTTCAAAAAAATGAAGAGTTTAGATTCAAGCATTATTCTTTACTCATTCTTGGAGGACAAAGATTTTCAGGAAGGGATGACTTGTAATATACCTTATTATATATTACAAAGTCCAATAATTATTAATTATACCGTTAATATATTAATTATATATTACAAAGTCCAATAATTATTAATTATACCGTTAATATATTAATTATACCATTAATGTAAAGTCACGTGCATTGTCTAAAAACATGACTATATTTATTTGTGTGTATTTATACACACTGTTGTAAAAGTAATAAACATTGAGTATATATATATATATAATCCCTCTCTGTGTTTTCTTCCATGAAAACTTCATTTGATAAACAAAATATATTGTCTTTCTTATTTTTTATTTATTCTTATTAGATATTTTTTATCCATTTTATCTTGTTAATAACATATTTTATAATTATTTAATACCTTCTTTACTAATGCTTTTTATGTATTTATTTTTTAATTAATTTTTTCTTGATATTTTTTTAATAATGTTTATTTATTTATTTTAGTAAATAAAAAAATTATATTTCTTAATTTTTCCCTTTGCCCTCTCTTTTAGTTTCTATTAACTCTCTTTTGGTTTCTATTTGTGTTTTTAATATAATGGATAATAATTTTGTTAAGTGTATTTTTATTGGCATTATATAATATTAGTTTTATTATAATTTTACATTTTTTAATTATATATAATTTATTTATAATAATTGATTATATATATATATATGATTTATTTATAATAATTTGATTGAAAAATAATAATAATTGGTTATATGTGATTTTTTTTTAATAATGTGATTGATAAATTGATAAATAATTTTATTTATATAAAAATTTATTTGACTTTATATTATTATTATTATTATTTGGTTTTATTATTTTCATGAAGTTTCCATGACATAGCATATGTATTTTTGGGATATTAAAGAATGTTTTTAATTTTCTTAAATATTATAAATACCTCCTCAAAATTTTTTTATTGAATCTACCTTCAAATATATCTTTCCAATTTAAAAACTCCTATTTTTATTAGATATCTCTTATTTTTACCACATACTCCTTTTTTACTTCCAATACCTATAAATTACTTATACCCTTGTCCTCAACCCCAATACCTACAATATGTTGACTTTATTTTTAATAATTATAAAATCTTTTTGTAAAAAAACTAATAAAAAATTAATCAACAAAGTGAAACCTTGGTGATGAATCTAGATCCCCTTAATGATTGCATAGTTAAAAAAATACAAAAATTTCAAGCTCTTTGTCTTTATAAGTCCACGTTCCTTAAACTCCAATGAAAAAAGCATTCAACAAGGATGTAGAAGCATACATTAAACATACATATATTAAGTATTTTACATATTCTTGTGAATACTCAGACATATGGCCGGTTCCACAATTCACCCAACCCAAAACATGGAGAACAGCATATATCCATTCGCCCAAATTTAGCATGTAGACCTCCTCTTGCCCATAATACAATGCACCCTATCTCTAACGCTAAAATTAAAACTACCTCTCCTACACCAACCCTATATTGATACAAAAATGCCAAACAGACTGCAGCAGCATGCCATTCCACGGGGTTATCCTCTGTCAATGTCTTCCCCGTTTGGAATATATCACTCTCATCCACATTAACAAGCAACATCTCCTAATCCGACAGTCAGCGAGCATCATTGTGATCTCCTTGTAAAACCTCGACTTGATTATGATCGTAAATGTATATTTACATATGATACTTGGTGAGTCGGTTTGTTTTGGGTTGGACTTCCTGTACAGACGATACTTGGTGAGTCTGTGTTTTGGGTCGGAGTTCCTATAAAGATGAAAGGCCTTTCATAGCTTAGTAATGTAAAATGTATATACATTTGTATATATTAATAAAAATAGTGTATTAAGGTTAACCAATTTAAAAAAAAAAAATATGGGGTACTAGGAGTTCTCTTGAGAAAAAACAAAGGTGTTAGGAGACTTAAAAATGGCTTAATGCCAAAAATAATATTACATTCCAAAGCAAATATAAACATTTTAGCTTAAGATTGGAAAAAGGGTTCAAAAAGTGGTTCTTTAAGTAAGTGGCAAGGAAGGTCCATGCATATTTAAACCTTGTTTTCTATGGGAAGGGGGCATTATCCCATTCATTCTTACCCATTGTACATCATCTGTATTGTTACACTTAGCTATACTAGATCTTTACTTGGTACTAGTTTACTTTGTTCAGCTAATTGGTGTCCTTGTCGAACCATTTTTTGATTGTTACTACTGAATTGAGTTGAGGGCGAGCTAAGAAATCTCTATAACCCTATTTTGTCTAGGAATCTCTCAAATTCTAGGTGAATTTTGTTTGGGATTGAATGCACAATTCTCATTGGGTTTCCTTTTGGAAGGCTGGAGCCCTGGAGTGAGAATTTTCTAGGTGGTTGCCCAAGATGTGAAGCTTGGAGGGTATCTAGAGACTCCTAAGTGCAACTGGAGTTCCTAAAGCCATAGATCTGTGAGACTTCATGGCCTCCCTGTGCTAGAGCCCTAGAAGGGAAGTGAGACATCTTGAGGGACTACAATGTAGAGAATGGGGTACACTTCCTTACGTTGATGGGGAATGAGAGGCTTTAGGTTGGAATTGTTGTTGGTATTTGATACCATGGCTAGAGAAAACTTGCACTCTTTGTGAGACATTTTCCCTTGTGGAGTCATAGCCCGAGCTCCAGGGTGACCCATTGTTGAGAGATTTAGAGCAATGAGGTCTATGGCTAAAAGGAACGTCTGAGGTCTACAGTCGTTGGTGAATTTCACAAGATAAGTGTTTTGTTATATTTATTATGTTTAATTTTGTTGTGTATATGTTTTTATTTAACTGCTATTAAAAATAATATGCTTATGCATCTGTGTTCCTCCATGGATGTTCAATTGCATGATTACCTATGAGATGCATAGCATCATAGTGTGATCATTCATTCATATTTAGAGGGTAATTATGGTATCATATATAAACTAAGTCGGCTCAAGAAATTGTGAAATTTCCTTGTGTTAAAGGTTGAATTGCAATGACATATGCCTAGAAGTGAATTAGGGGTGTGTTATAAAGTGTTATCAAAGAAAATGTTTCAATATTGTACCTACAAGGGCCAGAGACAAAGCACAAAGATGGAATTTCTAGTGGTTTTGCAAATTGTTTGATGGAAATTCCTCAAAGGAAAATTGGGAAAATTGGCACTAAAGGCAGTAATTGGGGAAATTTTTGAAAATATGGAGAAGATGGGTGTTTCTAATGAGGTGGGTTGTGATAATGTGGATGATGTGAGGTATGTGTGTAACTTGGAACTCTATGTTCAAATGGCTCATGTGTTTGACAAAATGCATATCACAGATGTTTCTTTGTGGAATACTTTGATTATCGGATATATTAGGTGGGGGATTTTTGAAGAGGTAGAGAACCTATTCAAAGAAATATATGAGTGAGACATTGTGTCCTAGATTATGATTACTACAAGTTTTGTGTAATGTGGGAGATTAAATAATGCACGCCAAGTGTTTGGCTAAATACCTGCAAGAGATGGTGTTTCTTTCAATGCCATGATTGCAAGATATGCTTGGCATGACTAATATGAAGATGCCTCGGGACTGTATTTACTATTGGAAATGATAGGCATCAAACCAACACAGATTACATTTGCAGGGGTTCTCATTGCTTGCACTAGCCTCTCCTATCTAAAATAAGGGAGACAATTTCATGGACTACTATTCACTTTGGATTTGAATTGAATGTCTTTGTAGGAAACGCACTTATGGACATGTATGTCAAGTGAATTAGCGTAGAATATTCCCACAAACTGTTTGATAAAATGTCGGAGCGTGATGAGGTCTCATGGAATGTGATGGTTACTGGGTATTACCAGAGTGGGATGGTAGAGGATGCACATATTCCTGAGAGAGACATAGTTATGTGGACGGCTATGGTTAAAGGCTATACATGGAAAGGAATAATCCAAGATACATGCATTTTCTTTGATACAATGCCTGAAAAAAATGTGGTTTCTTGGACTATTATGGTTACTGCTTTAGTGTAAAGCGGTAGGTTGAAGGAGGCACAATGATTGTTTGACAAAATACCCCATCGAAATATGGTTTCATGGAATGCTATGATATCTGGGTATAGCTAATGCAGTGAAGTAGAGATTGTGTGTCAACTTTTGACGAATAGCCTAGGTGCAATGTGGTATCATTGAATTTGATGATTGTGTGTCTTTCCCAGAATGAAAAAATAGATGATGCCCAAGTATTGTTTGACAGAATGCTTGAAAGGAATGAGGTTTCATGGAATAGCATGGTTGCATAGGACACCTAGAATGGGAGATTAGAACATGCATGCGACCTATTTGACAAAATTCTTGAACAAAATGTAGTCTGATGGACTGCAATGGTTGCAAGATATGGGAAAAATGGGAAAGTTGATGAGGCCTTCAAGATCTTTGAGAAAATGCCTAGGAAAGATGTTTCATGGTCTACAATGATTCTTGATTAGATTTACCATGCATGGGAATGCTAAGGAATCCCTTCAACTTTTCGAACAAATGAAACACTTAGGCATGAAGCCAAACCGTGTGACCTTCATTGGAATTTTGTCTACGTGCTTCCATGCAGACCTAGTAGACAAGTGCCAATGATATTTTCACTGCATGAGATGGGTATATCATATTACACATGAAATCAATCACTATTGTTGTACAGTTCACTTACCTGATGTCTAGATGAGGTGGAAGACTTTATTAAGAGAATGCCAATAAATCCTAATATCATAATATGGGATTCTTTACTTACTTCCTACATGATACACAACAATGCAAAACTAGGAGAATTTGTGGAAGAGTACCTTTTTGAGTTGGACCCTAAAAATGTTGGACCTTATGTGCTTCTTTTAAACATATATGCAACTACTGGTAGGTGGGGTAACCTTCAAAAATTGTGGAAAATGATGAAGAAAGAAGGGTGGAAAAAGCACTTGGATGTAGTTGGATTCAGATAAAAAAAATAGGTACATTCTTTATTTTGTTAGAGGTAACCTTCAAAAATTGTGGAAACTGATGAAGAAAGAAGGGTGGAAAAAGCACTAGGATTTAGTTGGATTGAAATCAACAAATAGGTACATTCTTTATTTTGTCAGAGACAGATGGAAATATGCTAATTCCTGTTTTTTTAACAAGAGAGCATAGTCAACACATGGATATATTCTTTTTTCTTGGGTGAAATTCACATCTGTAAAAATTATCACAAAGTTGGAGACATTCCCTAGGTAGAATGTAAAAGATAGTGTTCCTAGAAGAAAATTTGAGACGAATGATGTGGAGGAGTAGAGGAATTATTTTCCAGAGTGGTGGGAGTCAAGCAATTGCATTTCGGCTACTAAGCACATCCATTGGAGAAAATATTAGAGTTATCGAAATATAGGGAAGTTGTGACTGCCATTTTGTAATATGCATGATCTATTACTAAAGATGTTTGTGAAAAAGGCCAATCCTTATCACCATTTTAAAAATGACATTGTTCTTCCAGGGATTATTGATGATGCTTAATAAAGCAAGCTATAAACACATACATGACTGTATTGAGCTTAGGCATATTGTTCATCTTGCATCAAGCACATGGGACAGAGTATTATTTTCAATATTGGATAAATATTATTGTTTGTGGTAGACATATTTTTTTTTCTATAGAATAGTACCTTGACATAATGTGTAGACTTACCAATTTGGCAAAATACGTAAATGAGATTTTGTCTCCTGGACATAGTGTGTAGGCTATGCCATTCATTTTGAGAAGGAATTCCTAAAGTTATTTCAACAAACAAAAAATTATTTCATGAACCTAAACATTAACCCCTGAGTTCATCTTTTAAATTTTGTCTGCATGTGCCATGCAGATATAGCGAATGAGGACCAATCATAATAATTGCATGATCAAACATTGTCTCATCACTAATGATGGAACATAGTAGTTTCATGGTTGACCTTCATGATGTGATAGACACCTAAATGAGGCACAATTGCCAATAAAACTTGTATGTGGGGGTGTTTGCTTGGGTATGAAGAATATTCAACAATATTGGATGAGGAAAATGTTTGGCTGAGCGTCTTCTAAGTTGGATGGTGAAAATGTTGGACTATATCCTTCTTTCAACATCTATGCAGTACTTGGTAGCTGGGGTGACATTGAAAAGGCACAAACAATGATGAAGATAGGGATAAAAATAAGCATCCAAGTGTCATTGAATTTATATCAATGAGTAGGTAGGATCATGGTTTAGTTATTGGGAGTAGACACGGTTGATAACCAGATAATTGTTTTCTTCTCAAGATGCAGTTCAAATTTAAAAGTACATAAAATTGTCAGATACTTGGATAAATTGGTAGGGAAAATGAAGGAGGTAGGTTATGTGTATAATACAGATTTTGTGCTTCAGGAGAACCAGAAGGAACATATTTTTTGTCACCATAGTGAGAAGATGGAAATTTCATTTGGACTTATCAATACCTCCCTGGGTACACCTATCTGAATAATTAAAATTATTCATGTGTGGGGTCACTGCCACTCTATGATATCATTCATCTCCAAGATTGCTCCATGATAAATTGTTAAAATGAAGTCCATCCATTTCCATTGCTAGAGAAGAATGAGCAACACATGGAACATGTATTGAAAGGTACTTCTCAAATTGATGATTTTCATTGTCAACTAAACAATCTAAAGAAACACACTTTTGATAATTTAGCAACACTGAAGAACCAACTGTTGATTTTTCAATATGTAAGGTTTAAGCATGAAGTTCATTCCATTTTAGCATTTAACTTAAACTATAAACAATTTTTTTGTAGCAACCAAGATCACAAGAAGAAACACCATGCACAAGTACACAAGAAGTATCCTAGGAAACCCTTCTCAACAAGGGAAGAAAACCCAACCAATCCTTTGCTATATTCTTCAAGAGAAATACCTTCACCACCAAGAAAACATAGCACACAAGATGGTACTTTACAACCCTAGAAGACTAGCACCCAAGAGAGGTGCACACTTTTCCCAAGAATATGTACTTGCTGAAATTTCCAAACTCACACAAAAGATATGATTCCTCAATGGCGAATTTACCTTTACTTATATTAGACTTGACCTTTCAACAAAAGTGTCTATTGGCACAATAGGGCCGACCTCTCTAACTCACAATATAATTAATAATAACCAGATTAATTATCTTTACATTAATTATCAATTACTTTAAGGTGGGGACGACCTATACCCTTTACATTACAATTAGGGTTACATACATGTTTGACTCTTGAACAATGTAGAAAGGGATCTCATACACCCACTAGTGCTCAATCACTAGGGGCACATCCATAGGGATGTCCATATCTCTATCTCACTGCATCTCATAGGAGAACCACACTCACTAGTGCTCAACCACTAGGATCACGTTCACCTGTGCTCATCCACATGCACGTCCACTCAACAGATCTTTCCAACTGCATTACACAGGAGAGTCATCTGGAGTTCATCATCTCAACTCTCTGCTCAGAGGAGGATAACCCATCATCTTCATCTCTGTCTCATAATGATTCACCTAACTCATGGGAATTCACACATTCACCTTGTTCTTAGCCACAGGCATGCCCAACTCAGCATATCTCCTTTCTCATTGTGTTACATAGGAGAATCATCTGGAGTTCATCATCTCAACTCTCTTCTCAGAGGAGGCTAATACATCGTCTTCATATCTATCTCATAATGATGCACCCAACTCATGGGAATTAACACATTTACCTTGTGCTCAACCATAGGCATGTCCAAGTCAACAGATCTCCTTTCTCACTGCTTTACATAGGAGAATCATCTAGTGTTCTTCTCAACTCTCTATAAGGAGGAGGCCATCTCTACGTTCCATATTTGTCTCAAATAGGAACCACACACCCATCTTAGGGGATATCTCTTAGGTTTGTGTCCTAGAGGATGTCTCATGTAAGTGTAATCATCAACACTCCCTCTCAGCTAGGGAGGCATTATCCACCAGGCCAAGTCTCTCACAAAAATACTCGAACTTTGTCGTGGCAAGCGGTTTGGTGAAGATATCTGCAATCTGCTAATGGGTAGGAAGATATTGCACATGTACTGTCTTCCTTTGTACCATGTCTCTGATATAGTGATACTTTATCTCGATGTGTTTCAATCTTTCATGAAACACAGGGTTCTCAAAGAGCTTTACACAGCTATAGTTATCACAATGAATAGTAGTAGGATCCATATCATGATTGAATAAGTCAGTCAAAATTTTGTGAAGCCACACTGCTTCACGGACTGCTACACTCAATGCAATGTACTCTGCCTCTGTGGTGCTGAATTCCACAGAGCTCTATTTTCTACAACACCAGGAAACCATGGCAGGCCCTAAAGTGAAGCAACAACCAGAGGTGCTTTTTCTTTCCACTGTGCTCCCTGCCCAATCCACATTGGCATATCCTTGCAGGCTCAAGTCTACACTGGTGGAATATCTTAGGCCATAACCAATTGTGCCTTGTAAGTATCTCAATACATGTTTTGCAGCTATCCAGTGTGTCTGTCTCGGTTGGCTCATAAACTAGCTAAGCACATTTACTACATAACATATATTTGGTCTGTTGTTAACCATATACATCAGTGATCCAATCACCTCTTAGTGTGGATATACCTCTCCTGAATCGGTATCACTCATCTTCTTCAAATCCATCACCATTGGAGTGGGCATGGATCTGCATTTTATCATACCGAACTTTTTCAATATCTCCACAGTATATTTTCCTTGACTCAGGAAAATCCCATCTTTCCTCTACCATACTTCTAGTCCCAAGAAGTAGTGCATCAAGCCCAAATCCTTCATTCAAATTTAGCAGTCAATTCTCTTTTGCATTCAACAATGAGTCTCTCTGAAATAGTGAGGAAAAGGTCATCCACATATAGGACCAAAATCAAACACTCATTGCCATCAATGTGATAATATAAGTTTGGATCAACAACACTTTTGTTGAAACCCAAACTCATCAGAAATCCATCCATTTTCTCATACCAAGCACACGGTGCTTGCTTTAGACCAGATAGGGATTTCTTCAACCTGCACACATGAGATCTTTCATTGTGTGTAACGAATCCTTCTAGCTACTCGATATAAACTTCTTCCTCAATTTCACCATCGAGAAAGTTTGTATTTACATCCATCTAATGTAGCTTCCAACCCATGGAAGCAGCTAGTGCAATGATAGAACGGATGGAGGTGTATCGGGCTACTGGAGCAAAAGTCTCGTCATAGTCAACTCCTTCTACTTGTGAGAACCCTCTAGCTACAAATCTCGCTTTTTATTTTTCGATGCTTCCATCAACTGCATGTTTGATTTTATAAATTGATTTGGAAGTCACTACAGAATTTCCCTCTGGTATTGGTTCAATATCCCATACATCATTTTTCAATATAGATTGATATTATTCAATCATGGCATCTTTCCATACTTGTTCACCTGAAGCTTCTCCATGACAAGATGGCTCTAAGTCAATGATGTGGGTCATGGATGAAAGTTTAGAATGATTACATAGTGAAAATATTTACACAGTGAAACTTTAGAATGGTTATACAATAGCTATGACAAACTGTGAAAACATACATGCCAAAAAATTGAATATTAGTTTAATAAAATGTGTTCCTAGTTATAAGGCCATTCATCAAGAGAGCAAATTTTGCAAGTGGATTAAAGTCCCCGAGGTGTAGGAAAGTCGGTGACGGAATGTGTTGTTAAGAGTTAAGCCCTAATATTAGCTCATTACCCCTTAATTGGGGCATATTATATTAGTAATGTTATTTTATTTATGTCAGCTTTAGGCCATTAGTTTTAATTATACTTCCTAGTCTCCTATATATACCAAGGAGACATTTTCATCATGAATCATCTTGTACTTGAACATTTAAGTGGGGTAAAAGGAGGTCGCCCCCTTGAAGATGCTTATTATCTGAAATTATCTCTTTTTCAAGGCATTGAGTACTTTTTCTGAGGTTTTCCTATGCTATATTGATATTTGGTTCTTAACATATGGTATCAGAGCTCAAGGTCTTAGGGTTTCGCTGCTACATCTAAGACACCTTGGAATTTTTGCTATAACTTTTTTTCTACAACGTTTCAGAAGGAACGGCTTGGAGGATATTTAGTAGATTGATCAAGGTATGTTGGGTTCAAAATTCAGCTCCTAAGGCATTATACTTTCGTAGATACAGTCTGTACAAGATAGGGTTCTAGAATCATCCTAAACTGAGTCATTGCAGAAGTTTCGCTATAAAAAAAAATTTGTAAAGTTTCAGACCCTAAACTCTAGAGGATATTTACATAAATTAGTAAGGTACCTGTGGTAAAAATTTCAGCTTCTAGGTCATCTTAAATTTGTAGATACACCCTGTTTAAGATAGGGTATCTGACTAGTCCTATTGACTAGTCTCAAGAAGGTGTTCTAGGTAAAACAATCATAACTTCTTCCTAGAGTATC
>CBVK0101549013.1:0-22594 GCA_900067695.1 Picea abies | reverse complement strand
TATGTTGTGTATGTTGTATACAGTTTTAATGTTATTGAATTTGTTTGTATATGCATACATATACATTGAATATATGGTTGCATCACTGTATCCATGTCTGTACATAAGGTGTCTCATATTTCATTACTTAAGAAATATATATATACCTTATGCTAATCATGTAATCGATTGGAATATGATTCAGGTGGAACCAGAAAGTGTCCTGCAAGTGCATCATGTGCGCATATTGGACAGGAAAATAAAACAACTTTGGAATCGAGCTATTGAGCTTGTAAGGGTCCAGTGGATCTGGTATGGTCCTGAGGATGTGACATGGGATCATGAGGATGCTATACGGGTGTAATGCCCGCACATTTTTGAATATTTTGGAAATCTTGTTGATGCTATGTGAAAGTTGCACTGAGGATAGTGCATAAATAAGGGGAGGGGAATTGTAGTGTCCCCAAGGCCTAGCCCTTTGTAAGTATGATGTATGAAATGAATTGTAAATATGTGTTATAGGCTGGTGATCCAAGTTTGTATAAGCCAATGGGCTTCTGTGATTATTAGGCCAAAGAGAGAGCTTAAGGGTTGTAGACCATGGACCTGATTTTGTACTTATATGTATGCAACACATTAATAAAATATAAACACTACCGTGTGCAGGCTGAATCAATGAATTAGTGATGGGGGGATGAGCATCCATAGAGAGGGAAATGGATTAGGGGCTAGAAGGTGGGAAAAGGGGCTAAGTGTTAAGTGTAGGGGGCTTAAGCCTTGGGAATAATATTTTATTATTATTCCAAAGAACATGTGCATTTTATGTTGTTTATCCTAAGTTCCTGCTAAGGGGAAAACATGCAAAGTGGATGCATGCAGATGGAACACATGCAGCCCCAAGGGTGAGAAGTGTCAAACTTGGTGCATGCGAATAAACGACCAAGATGAGTTGTGAGAGGGGTTCCTCCTCCATTCGACCCTCAATTTCCAGAAGGTGAACTGGTTAGACTTCTGCAGGGAAACCCTCGTGCATCCTCTGAACCGAAAAGGCGTGTATCTATGTTTGTTCTAGGATAGACGGTACATCCCCTGTCTGAACAGTTTGAACCTGTGTTGACCCCTGCGTGGATTGTTTGTCATGCATCCTCGACAACCAGAGTGTGATTCTATCCTATGTTGGTGGATTGAGAAATAAGAAGTGACCTACCATTGTTGAACCTGTTTAAAATCCCGTGTCTGTTTTCCCCATGGGTTGTTGTGACCACGCAATGCTAGACTGTGTGTGGCTTGTTGTCCCATTGTGAAACACTCTCTCTCCATGTGAGAGAGGTGACTGAGGTTGGAAGAACAACTAGTTTGGCCTGTGAGCGACTCTCTCTCCAGATGAGAGAGTGTGCAGAGGAAGGAGAGAACTCCTGGAAGGAACCCTATAGCTGCCACAGAGCTTGGAGACTTCTGTTCCAGTCTGTTGTTGTAACCCAAGGCAAGGGAGGTTAGCAGCCGAAGGACTTTCTAGGTAACAGAGAAGGTGTATACTCCTGGGGTGGAATAGGCATGTGGGGAAGGAGAGTCTGTGGACAGTGAGCATGGGTGGTTCTTGGGAGAGAATCCCTTCCTTATGACTGTGTGTTTTCCTTATAACCTCAGCCTCACCTAGGATTCCTTGCCTTGGGATGGAGCTTAGTCCCAGCTCGGGGGTGACCCACTATTGAGTTGACGAGCAGTGTGGTCTAATGATGGGAGGTTCATGGAAGGCATGGACTTGGTTGGTGGAACTGCCATTGTTTTAAAGATAAGTACCAAATGATGCTTTAGTTATGCATTTGGATTAATGTTATTTTTATGGATTATTTATGTTAGTAATATTTCTTATGCTTACTCTGAGTTTAAATGTATTTCATTTCTTAAATGCATGTTGTTTTATAACCTGAGAGTGAGTGTTGTATTTTCGTAAAGTATGGTAAAAGAAAGGTTGCTACAGTGGTGATGTGATTCTTGCACATATGAGGAAGGAAAGGTTCCCAAGGGGTATGTATAACAAACTGAAGATGAAAAATATTGGACCATGCAAGGTCATAAAGAAAAGAAAACACATATGAGATTGAATTACTCGATGGGGTCGAAATCTTACCAATATTCAATGTTGCAGATTTGTACTACCCGATGGGGTCGAAATCTTACCGATATTCAATGTTGCAGATTTGAACCCTTACAGAGCTGAAGCAGTAGGATCAGAAGATGAGCAGAAAGAAATTCATTGGAAAAAAATAATGCCTGTAGCTAAAAATCCATAGATGGAAAGCATAATTGACAAAAGAGTTAGAAAAAAGACAAGGAGAAAAGAGTATTTTGAATACTTGGTCAAATGGAAGGGACATCCAGTTGGGAGGATGAAGTAGAAATTCAAAAGCATGGATAGACTGTGCAAGAGGTCATGAACAAGAGATCATGAAAATTTTCAAGTGAGGGAGTATGATGCAGGAGCATCATAAGCAGCCAGCCAAGAAAGCAACGTAAAAGGCCAAAGACAACTGGAAAAGCACCAACTCATGTTTTTGAAATGTTTTAAAAAATTAATGAAGCGGATATTAATGTGATCATTGGGGAAGCCTACTTACATTTATATCTTAGATGTTGTAAACAGATCTTGAGCACTGCTCTCATCTATAGAATGTAAAGGCATTTATATGTAATTATTGAAAGTAGGTAGATTTGAATTCATAGATTAGACAATTTAGAGAGTAGGAGGGAAAACAAATATAGACACCCTCACCCTTGTATAATGTAACATGAGGATCATTCAGAATTCATAAGCTATAGAGTTGTAGAGAAGAACCCATGTACAAGAGCACTTGAGTTAATATATGAAGCTTTCACTCAATATTCATGGTGTTATGATGCTTACTGCTTACATTTGTTGAATGGTATGTTTACAATTGTTTTATTCTCTCTGTTTATGCATTTGTTTCAATGCTAGGTTAAATGTGTGATTTCATGTTAAGTATATGAAGTATGATAGAGGAGAAGAATGAGTTTCAATTGGTTCTCATCCTAAGAGCTCATACAAGGAGTGTAGTGAAACGTCCGCAAGGTGTGCATTGACAAGAGTCTAAGTTTTATCTCAGAAAGATCAGGAGAGATACCGTTGTTCTCATACTAGCAAAAGTGTAGGTGAAGCCCAGAGCCATGCAAGCTGTGCGCAGGCTAGTTGAATCCTTAGAAGCCATCAACTAAGGTGAAGGTGGAAGGACTGTTATTGCAAATAGGGCACAGAGTCAAGGACTCAAATAACTAGAGGTTATTTGAAAGATTGCCTTAAGTAGTGTGAGAAGGATCTCTCTTGGAGACTTAAGTTCACAAGTGAAAGCTCAGGAGGGTTAGTACCTTTGAAGAGTCCAAAGGAAGATGGGAAGAGAAATTATCATGCAAAAGTTAAGTTTAGTGGAAGGATGCCAAGTCAGTTTGGCCAGAGATTCTTGAGGAGTGAATTAGACGGTCAGAATTCTCCGTGGAGAACTTGGGAAGTTGCGAGAACCTTAGGATCTAGTGAAGATACAAGGTGGTTAGGAATAGGGTGAATGCATCACTTTGGTTTCAAGAATTAATGTGGACTGTTTATTGTGGTTAGTTGAGTCATTAGATCACTTCAAAATTTTAGGTTTCATAAGGTTGAAGTGCAAACCAAAACCTTTGGTCATTCACATTCCTGAACCACGAAAGGGATTATTGTGTGTGAAGTTGAACGAGTGAGTTTCAACACTTCAGGAATTCAGGGTTCAGTATTTCGGGAGTCCCGACGGCAAGGAGCCAAGACATAGTGGAGTGAAAATCCTGAACTCGCGAAATGTGACAGGACTTAGGCATGGAATTTTGGGATTTCGACACTTTGGGTGTCGGGTAGTAGAGGAGGAAGTGATTTTTGGAATCGAGAGTTCAAACTTCCGGTTCATGAAATCCCGAAGAGCAGAAGCAGAAAACTCTTGAAAAGGTTGTGGAAGAATAGCTTTGGGCCCCAATCAGGTTTCGAGGTTCCGGGAGTCCAAAGACAGAGTTGCATGTCAACGCAACTCCCGAAATCATGAAGAGTGAAAAGATGAAAGAAGGGTCCCAAGCACTAGTTAGAGGATACGTATGATGGAAGTTGAAAGAGGTGGTCGAGATTCAAAGTCCTAAAAGACCATCGATCTCGCCAAAAAGGGGAAATTTCGGTAACCAGGAAATTATAAGGGAAGAGGAACGAGTGTTGGTCAATCACTCAAGTCCCGAAAAGCCGAAATAAGTGGCAAAAAGAGGCATGTGTTCGATGCATTGAAGGAGTCAACCCTCATTGATGTTTTAGGTTTCAAAGGTTGAAGAGACAAGGGGCTCGACAACAGGACTCGTGAGATCACAAAATCCAAAATCTTGAAAGGAAGAAAACCCTAATAGCATTTGTTGGTTGGTTGTGGAGTTAACGCCGGTGTTTGATCACGTAGGCATAACTTAGAAGGACCTATGGAATACACCTATTTTTGTGTGTGAAGTATTCCCTATGGGGAAATCAAAGAGTCAATCAGACTTAGGGAAAGATTTAGAACAATCCTGCGTGGACCTTGGCCCGAGGGTCGGGGGTCTACGTCAACAATGTAAGAAATAGTGATCAATAGCGATAATCTTAGTTATGGAATTGATCTATGTGATTGAATTGTAGAGCTAAGTGCAAGTGTTGTAAGTGTTGAGTGCACATATTGTAAGAAGGCTCTGTGCTAGATCTACTCAGGGAAGGAGGATCTGGCGAGGTGCGCTTGGATCTCTTTTCCTATGTGGAGTGAGATATTGATAGCTGTGTGCTGTAACCCAATTGACTGAAGCTAATAAATAAGAAGAGTTGGTGGACGTAGCCCTAGGGTGGGGGTGAACCACATAAATCTATGTGTCATGCTTTGTTATGTTACTTTCATATGTTTTCCCTCTCCTGCTAAGTTCTATGACATGTTTAGATAGATTTACTTATGCTTTGTGCTTATTAGATGTGTATAGATGATAGATTTGATGTGTATAAAGTTGGTAAGTGCTTGGTCCACCAGATTTGGTCTATTGTATGTTGCTAAGTGCTAAATCACCTTAGATCTAAGTAGATATTGCGATGCTCTGTGTTATCTGCAAAGTGAGATAAGGGTTAATTCTAGGTGAACTATTGATGCTAAGTGCTTTTCCAAGTGTGTAATCACATATCTGTGTCCCAGCTAAGGTTGCAGACACTTGAGTCCTATAACCACCCCTGCCTCTACCTCGGGTGAGACTTCATCTGCTTCGCAGGTGTTTTCGAAAGGGCCAGTAGTTAGGGTTTTATTGGTGCGTTGTTGTAGCGTTGAACCCTGGGTTTTCCCTTGTGCCAACAAATGGTTCCGTTGCCAAGACCTAAAACTGTGATTGTTGGGAACTGAGGAAGAAGAAGATTTGTGCAAAGAAAGCTATGTGCATAGATCTGTTGCCCTAGTGCGCAGCATTCTCCTTGACTTGTGAAGCTTTGTGCCAAGAAAGGATGGTCAGATCTGAAGAAAAGAGGTCAGATCTGCAAGAAAAAAAGGTGATATGGAAGAAAAGAAGCAAGATCTGAACATTTTTTGCCCTAAGAAAGGGAAAAGTGAACATTTCTGACTAAAATAGGTAAGATCTATAAATTTCGTGCTTTGATAAAGGTAAAGAATAGTTAAAAGTCTTAGATCTGAAAGCTTTGTGCTCTATAGAAGTAAGATAAGTGAAATTTTTGTTTCTAAAAGCATGGATCTAGGTATGATTGATAGATTATGTCCTAGCTAGAAAACTAGGGCATTGTTAGAAAAAATAAATTTTGATATGAGTAGATCTGATAAGAATAATGATAGATATGTTATACCTATGCATAAAAAGAATGTTTGGACTAACAAATGGATGCGGGATCCTAGAAAAAATTTTTTGCAGACCAACTACCATGATCCTAGTGTGCAGTACAGGAAAAGTTGGGGATCATTAAAGAGGAAGAGAGTATTAACTCTGTGCTATATTTCGGTGTCCACCCACCTTTTCCAAATGGCTCAAAACAACTTTCTGGCAATTTTGGCAATTTAATATTTTTAGCAGGTTTTAACTTCCGGGGCCATTTTGAGGGCCCAAATGAAGGTTTTTCGAGATCAAGGTTCTCAATGATAGATGAAGGAATAATTTATCCTGGAAAATGAATCTCCTCGATGATACCTTTCCAACGAGCTATCACACGCCTAAAACATAGATCGTATGCAAAAGTTACGACCCCGGGAAGTTGATGTACTCACTTACCCAAATGGGGCCCACATGACTTTTGGCGCTTCATCTCCCAGGGTTAGGTTTTTGGATGTATAAGGTTTTTGGAATTCCTTCTTATTGTAAAAATTCCTTCAGAGCCTCATTGTAATCATCTTCTTGCGAATGCGAGTAGCCGTCACATCTCTTCTAAGAGATAAGCTGCCACCATTCTAGCGAGTCTTCCACTCTGTATTTTTACAGTCTCTGTACATTTCTTTCATTAATAGAAATCGTGTATTACTGTATATTTGTGTTTATGGTTGTATCTCCGATACATTTATGTTATATTATTGAATATTTGTGATATCTCTGTGCATTTCTTTATTATATCTTCGATCTCATTTCGTGCCGAAAATAATCTGGATTAGTGGTTTCAGAGCAGGCTGCTCTTGATCATTTATTTCAGTGCATGTCCCCGATAAGGTCCAAGTATAGCAAGTTGGGTCTCGAGATTGTCTCTCTTGAATATAATCGCTCTCACACACCCACTAAACCCTCAATGGTGGAAGAAAATAAAAACGACAGAGCAAACAATCCTATCAATTTGTTTCTTGAGCAAGCTCTCACGCGACAGAGGGACAAAATGATGGAGAATTTTGCCCACATCCTTCAATGCCTACCAATAACATCAGGTGCATATTCATCAAGCGGCTACTTTGGAGGCACCTCACCTTTCAAGGTACAAGTTAATTTTGATATTCTTGTATTTGAAGGACAGATAGATGCAGATGCCCTAGAAAAATGGTTAATTCTACTGGAAGGTTATTTCTCTGTTCACAATTTTTTCGACAAAGAAAAGATCACCTTTTCACTCCTTAAAGCTCTCCCTCATGTCAAACATTGGTGGGAAACTTACTGGAAGCAAAGTTCCACATAGGATTCTAGAATATATGGGGTCGATCCCACTTGGGATTTTTTTGTGGATGCGGTAAAAGAATAGTATTACCTTGTTGGAAACTATGAGGAAAAGTACATGATATGGACCACACTGGGGCCAAGAAGTTATGGAGTTCACCAATACCTTCCATACCTTGCACACCAAGCTGGGTATCAAAGACTCCGAGTGACATTTGGTTCTGAAATACCGTGGGGCTCTACATAGATACATCCAAACTGAAATAGATTTTCTGGACATCTCATCACTCAGTGCTGCTTATCGATATGATGTTAAAATTGAGAAGAAATTTAAGCACCAGAACAAATGGGAATTCGGGTCTACAAATCCGCAAAAACCAAAGTATGACAAAAACGACCCTAACAAGCAGTTTCCCAAAAACCAGTCCAAGACAAAAGAAAAGAAGGGTCATGGGAAGACAAAGAAGGACACTAGAAAATGGTGCGAGTTCCAAAAAATCCCTTGGAACAACACCGATGAATGTCATTCAAAATAGTCATTGGTGGCCGAGATCAAAGATAAAGAGATGAACCCTGATTCAGAATCTGATTCTGAAAATAATGGTAAAGGACATATCATTGACACAGACCCCACTGCTATTTTCGTGACTGCAACAATTCAACCAGAAGAACCAACAGATCCTAAAGAGGGGGAGCACCTTTTTCATTCACAGATGTGGGTGAAGGGGACCCCGCTGCATTTTATTGTTGATAGCGGAATCCAAAAGAACCTCATCTCAATAGAGGTCATCAAACAGTTGGGATTGTCGACAACACCACACCCACAACCATACAACATTGGGTGGCTTCCACAAGGATGAGATCTTCGTGTCAACCAACAGTGTTGATTGTCATATGACATCCAACCCTTCAAGGATGAGGTATTATGTGATGTTTCCCCATTAGATGTCTGTGATGTTCTCTTGGGCCAACCATATATGTGGAGATGCCATGCTGTTTATGAGTCTCGACTTTGTAATGTCATTGTTACTTTGGGGGGTCATCTCTACAGAATACGAGAGGTAGTTCCGACTACTGTTCCATCTAAAAAGTGCTACAAGGTAGTATCTCATACTGCAAAATTTAGCTTCTTCACAATCTGTTCAAAAGGAGAACAAAAGGACACTACAACCACTACAGCCTTGCCCCAAGCACCTTCTATCCAACAGAGGCAGGTTGACAAGGCTACAACAAAGTGCAAATATGCCTTCTGCACATCATCCTCTCATGTATCTTGATTTTTTGAGTAGCCTCAACCGCAACAGGTTCGTGACAGATTTCCACAAACTGAGCAGTGCGACGTCTCCAGCAAGACAAGCAACTCACCAAGATGCAGATTCAACAAATGCTTTTCCTTCTCCCCCAGGAACTCAACGCAATGGAGACCATTTATTCCTAAGGATGGAGGATTGATCTAGGTGGATATCAGTGGCCACCGACCTTTTCCAAATGGCTCAAACGACTTTTTGGCAATTTTGGCAATTTACTATTTTTAGCAAGTTTTAACTTTCGGGGCCATTTTGAGGGCCCAAATGAAGGTTTTTAGATATCAAGGTTCTCAATGATAGCCAAAGGAACGATTGATCCCTCGAAATGAATCTCCTCGATGATACCTTTCTAATGAGATATCACACGCCTAAAACAGATATTGTATGCAAAAGTTACGACCCCGGGAAGTTGATGTACTCACTTACCCAAACAGGGCCCACATGACTTTTGGCGCTTCATCTCCCAGGGTTAGAGTTTTAGATGTATAGGGTTTTTTTCATTCCTGCTTATTGTAAAAATGCCTTTAGATCCTCATTGTAATCATCTTCTTGCGAATGCGAGTAGATGTCACATCTCTTCTCAGAGATAAGCTGCCACCATTCTAGCGAGTCTTCCACTCTGTATTTTTACAGTCTCTGTACATTTCTTTCATTAATAGAAATCTTCCACTCTGTATTTTTACAGTCTCTGTACATTTCTTTCATTAATAGAAATCATGTATTACTGTATATCTGTGTTTATTGTTGCAGCTCTGATACATTTCTATTATATTATTGAATATCTGCGATATCTCTGTGCATTTCTTTATTATATCTCCGATCTCATTCCGTGCCGAAAATAATCCAGATTAGCAGAAGACCAGGACATCTTATTAAGGAATGACCTGGGAGAAAACCTAATTGCCTCTGTTGTAAGGCTATGGACCATGAAGTATTGGATTGTCCTAGAATGATTTCTAGACTTGAAAAATTGAATATGGAGCAAGCAAACCCTGAAGGAGATCAAGAGACTAAGAATATAGCAGAACCCCAGAAAGAATAAAAAAAAATGCTACTGCAGGTGAAAGACACCTTGAATGACCATCGACATGTTAGGTAATCAGAGATCTTTAAAGAAAAATAATGCATTGAAGTAAGGATAGGAAAATTCGACTTTGACTATGTTTTGGATGAGGAAACACAAGTGAATGTCATGACAGAAAGAACTTGGGAAGCTATAGAAAGACTTGCTATGATCCCTTCACTAAGTGGAATAGGGTTATTCAGAGGAAAATTGGTGAACCTATGTGGAAGGCTCACTCAGATATCTATGAATGCTAATGGAACTGCGACAGAGGAATATTTTGAGATTATCAAGTTTATTGAGAACAACGCCCCGTTTACTATGTTACTTGGAAATCCTTGGATTGAAAGAGATCAAGCCAGAAAGAAGGAAGAATAAAAAGTTTTAGAACAATAGAGACAAGAGTTAAAATACTTCATGACCAAAAAGATCATGCATTTGATGGAAGAACAGGAGAACATATCGAAGACATATCACACTAGGAACCTAGATTTCAAAGTTCTCAGAGCACCAGTGGACTCACATAAGACTAAAGCTTCTATCTCAGAGAAAGAAGAGATTTTATACCTGAACCCTAAGAGAGAACCTCAACAGCGTGAAGTGCCTAGACTCAAGGAAAATATGAATCAAAATGGGAAAAAACCACTGAAACGAAGCTCACTAGAAAGAAAGCTAGAAAGTTAAGTAAGAAGAGGGCAAAGATTGAAAAGTTACAAGAAATCCTAGGTGGAAAACTGCAAAAGGAAAAATTACAGGAATTGAACTTCGTTGAGATATCATAACAACGACATGGGTCACTTCAACATGGCGAAGAGATATATTCATTGGATTCCAATATATCCATTCAACTGATGCTCCAAACGGTTTAGAAATCATTTATGGGTTACCACTAGACCGTTGGACAACACCATAACAGATAGAACAGATTTAATGGAGGCTCGATGTCTGTTGCAAGAAGACCGTTGCTGAGATTGCCTATTTAACTTGTTGCGCCATGCCTGAAGAACACTTTTTACAACTGAGAAATTAAATCTCACAGAATAGAAAGTGTCTACAATGATCATCACACCCTTATTATTCATTCTTGGGCAATGCCTAAGATCATCATGACCTTGATTATTTTTCCTGAGCGTATATGTCTGACGAGCTCAACATAGATGAAGAATCTGTAAGAGAGGTACTTGCTAGCCTCATAACTGAAAGAGTTTTGTCAGAGAGAGGGTTGTCTATGGGTTTAAAAGAAACATCAACGAGAGGAGCGCAAGCCTCCCTGTCGACTGCTCGAGCAGGAACATCTGAAGTTGGCATAGAAAGAAGAACTAAGGATAAAGATGACATAGCCAGTGCCAAGTTAGTGACATCCATCCTACCAGCTTACATACCCCCTCTGAGCGGTGTGATTAATAGAGACAGTGTCCTAAGAGACTTTGAAGTCACTACATATCTACCGAAAGGAGCATGCACCTACCGCCTAGATCAAGACAAGATTACAACATTGAAGTTTTGTGAAATCAACCTGGGGGACCGTAAAGTCCACAACTTGCTTTCCCCATACAAGTGCCTAACCAAAACCAAGGGAAAAAACTTAAAGATCATCCCTCAGCAATGGACGATGAACCTTGCATAGTCTACTTTGTTCAAGGTTATGAAAATACTGCACTTCGGCAGACACCAGGAGGTGAATGCTTGTGTAAAATTGCTGCTAGCAAGTTACCATGGTGGATACCTGTGGTTAAACCACCGCATAATTGTTGATCCAACATTGAT
Organism: Picea abies; assembly: GCA_900067695.1. Classification (NCBI taxonomy): domain Eukaryota; kingdom Viridiplantae; phylum Streptophyta; class Pinopsida; order Pinales; family Pinaceae; genus Picea; species Picea abies. The sequence goes on along the minus strand of CBVK0101549013.1, from coordinate 11,320 downwards.
CAATAATATCACTGGGCTTAGCATTTAGGGCCCTAATCCCCAAGATTACTACGCTGGAAAGACCGCGGACCGTGCTCTTTCACAGAAGAATAAAGAAGCTTATGGAAATGTCGAGAAGGGTGCACGAGGCTATAAGGTAGCCTCTATCCAAAGTGGAACAGTGTGCCTTGCATGTTAACTGATCGCATGAAATATCGTATGTAAGAACAGACCTACAAAAGTATCAGGCTTCATAGTTGACCTCGTAGGAAAATGCACAGAGGGACTATAGATGAACTAGGTGAATTACCTAGTTAACCAACTCGAGATTGACTATAGAGAAGCCCAGGATTAGGGGCATGAATTCCATTTTATATGGCTTCTAATACTAATAGATTTTGTTTCATGGGAGCTATCGGAAGGCGCAACTTTCTTGGACCTCGACCCTTTTGAGCCCTTAGCCGCGAAGTTCAGTACCTTATGTTACTCAAACAATATTAACAAGCAATGAAAATTCAATGCCGTATTCCACGCTTACTACAACCAGTTGAAGACTACCATCTAGGATATGCCTCACATTACCCTGAACACGCTCCATAGATTCATACCCCTAATGAAGTTCAACACAAGCTGCAACTTTATATACCTAACTCCATGAGCTGATGAGCACTAGGAATAGATTCAGTCTTACTATAAGCTGGCAGAAGAAGAATTAGAAGAAATCACCAAGGAATGGTCGACGAACCTCCTTGTATCAATAGACCCCACATAAATGTCTGACATTGACAACCCAAAAGTTGCGCAAAATACACCAGGGCCCAGTAAGATGAAGAAAACAAAGAAAACAAAGAAATATGAGGAAATCCAGGATGTCAAAAGTAGATCTGTAAGGATGACTTCCATTACACCAGATCAAGGAGGTAATGAAAAAAACTTAGAAGAGGTTGAACAGAGGCCAGAAGATGAAGTAGAGATCATAAATAAAAGAAAGGGTTCACCTCCAGAACCTTCCTCCTGGAAGAAATCAAAAGCACCCGTGACTAAGCTGCAGACCACACTCACCCCATATGACTTCAGTTTCCTCATAGCAGCCATGAATGAATCTATAGAAGAGATAACAAAAAAACAGAGAGCTAAGAAAGAAACACTTTACAATAGAATTGAGATCGAGCTTCAAGGAGTGCAACAGACACTTCATTCTAGCTGCATAAGCTCCACTGCGATCCTACCATAAGGAACAATAGACGAGGGAGATGAACCTATTCAACTCCGCAAGATTGCTTCCACAGTTGAAGTATGCCTTCGGAAAGCATAAGAAGCAATAGCACAGACCACCCAGAACCTAAAGCAAGCACAAGAGGAAATCATAGAACAACATCGAGCCACACAACAAGAGAAGGATGCTCTCCATGCGAAATTTGAAGAAGATAGAGCCAAGATCCAAAAGGAGAAAGAGAAACTGCTCGCAAAGTAGATCAGGATCGAGGGAGCAATCAACAGATCATTTCACTCTATGACTGGCTTAGAGCAGAAGGTGGAAGAACCCTTAGAACGCCAAGTAACGAAGCTTGCTGAAGTTATTCAACAACTTCAACAAAGAATTGTGGACTTAGAACTTCAGACCATACCAAGTACCCCGCAAGAAGAGCGTGACCAACGAGAAATAACTTCCTGGAGTACAGTAGAAAGGGTTAAAGTACTCACTAAGGAATGCCAACAATTAAGTATAAGAAGTGCACAGATATATGAGAGCCTAACCGAGAACCCCAAATTGTATAAATTGGAGTCACAACTCCAGGAGGTGAAGCATCAAGCTGAAAATCTACAAGTGCAGTTGAAGGCCCTATCACCTGTAGAAAGAATGAAGCAGTTTCTCGAGTAGTGCACTGCCCAGCAGTAGATCTATACGATCTAGAGAAAGGTAATGGAAGGAATGCAATGGCTCCAACCTATGTAGGATAAAACATGTCATCTTTTTACAGAGATCGAGAGCCAAGGAACAAATATGGATCAGGTCGTGAATACAACAAAACAATGCCTAGAAGGGTTGGTGAATGCTGCACTTATCCAGAAGTTCATCAAGTAATAAGAAGTTGCAATGTAGTAGTTCAAAGCAGCCCGAACCAAGCTCGAGGAATTCGAAGCATAATTGCGTAGACCTGAGTGATTCGGGACGAGTCACAGGGGAGTGTTGGGGGCCTGTTGGCCCTTGACCAAGTTTTGAGGAATACTTGGTCATATTTGACCATTTTTGGGACTTCACTAGCTTGTCAAATATGGAGCACAACATGAAGCAGAGATCACGGGATCTCGACCCACTTTGGGTCCTTTTTGGGTTTTTGGGAATATGTAATGGGAAAAGGATGTCGGCCCGTGGGTTTACCCAAGTTTAGGCCCACTTTTGTAATGTATAAATAAGTATCTAGGCGATGTAAGAAATAGTGATGAATAGCAATAAGCTTAGTGCTAGAATTGATCTATGTGATTGACTTGCAGAGCTAAGTGCAAGTGTTGTAAGTGCTGAGTGCACAAATTGTAAGAAGGCTCTATGATAGATCTACTCGGGGAAGGAGGATCTGGCGAGGTGCACGTGGATCTTTTTTCCTATGCAGAGTGAGGTTTTGATAGCTTTGTGTTGTAACCTGATTGACTGAAGCTAATAAAGAAGAAGAGTTGGTGGACGTAACTCCAGGGTCGGGGTGAACCACGTAAATTTGTGTGTCATGCATTGTGTTGTTACTTTCATGTGTTTTCCCTCTCTTGCTAAGTTCTATGACATGTTTAGATAGATTTACTTATGCTTTATTCTTATTAGATGTGTATAGATGATATATTTGATGTGTATAAAGTTGCTAAGTGCTTGGTCCACCAAATCTGGTCTATTGTATGCTACTAAGTGCTAAATTACCTTAGATCTAAGTATATACTGCGATGCTCTGTGTTATCTGCGAAGTGAGATAAGGGTTAATTATATGTGAACTATTGATGCTAAGTGATTTGTCAAGTGTGTAATCACAGATCTATGTCCCAACTAAGGTTGCAAACACTTGAGTCCTGCAACCACCCTTGCCTCTACCTTAGGTGAGACTTCATCTGCTTTGCAGGTGTTGCCAAAAGGGCCGGTAGTTAGGGTTTTTTTGGTGAATTGTTGTAGCGTTGAACCCTGGGTCTGCCCCTGTGCCAACAGGTTGTAAATCAATATGAACAAGTTTTTACCACTTTGAATCACAATATATAAAATTCAACTTTATTAACAGTATATCATTTAACAAAATGGTTTCTTATATATCAAATATTACATTCATAAGAAGCACCAACCTCCAAATTCTCCATCACCAACTGGAAGGAGGCTCCACCTCTCTATTTATAGGATTCAATTTGAAGGAATATACAACTCCATGAATTATCTAACTGCAATTGGAAGGAAGCTCCAACCCCCTATTTTACAGGCTCCTGTTGGCATGTTTTCAGACAGAGGCAGAGTATGCGTGTTTGTCATTGATGGAGAAGATCAACATGATCAACAACACAACGATAATGGCATGGAAATGGAAAGATCCACAATGTTTGTTGGATCCCATTCAGAATTCTCGATGAGCGTCAAATTTGAATTCATATAGGAGGAGCACTCAATAGAAGAGAACAAATCTCAAGTGTCAAATCTGAGCCCGAAGATCGATCGTCATTAGATTGATAAGAAAGAGCATGATATTTACGTGCAAGATGAAGTGGGCCTACAAAATCTTGAAAGCAAGAGGATCGTCCATATTCAAGAAGGACATGTGGCGAGCGACTAGAATTTCGATGACTTGCACATTGGAGGAGTCAATAGAGCATGGTGTGGGAACTCGTGATATGCGATATCCAGAAATGATCTGGGTCGTTGGATCGAGGATTTATCTGGACCATTGGATCGAGGTATGTTGTGGATCCTTGGATGCAGAGGACACATGGCGAGCGATTGGCATTTTGCTGACTAGAAAGTCAAAGGAAGGAAATGCTCTAATATTCCAACTCGTGATATGTGAAATCGTGATAAGGTCTAGCATGTGGTCATAGACAAGGTCACATCATCGAAAATATGAGGAAGGAGCTAGCATAGCTAGGCTCCATTTTGGGTACCGAGAGTTGGAGGATTCAAGGAAGAAACTCACGACATAAATGTTGATATGTGAAATCGCGAAACACTCTCGTTCTTGGTCCCTGGTCATAACTTATGGTCACATCGATGAAGGCTTAAGGGAAGGTGCCAATTTATAAGCTCCATTTCGGGGATCACAACTTGGAGTGTCGAGACCTTTCATCACAAGAATGTCGAAATGCAAAATTGTAAAGAGCCTTTTGGCATAGCCTGTGGTCACCGCTGGTGGTCACAAGAAGGGAAGGAGCCAGTTCAGCTAAGCTCCTTTTTCAAGGTTTCAGAGATCGTGACTTAAAGTGTCGAGACCCTTCATCACAAGAATGCCGAAATGAGAAATCATGAAATGAATTTCTATTTAGCTCACGGTCACAGCCAATGGGCATATGAGATAAGAACAAGACCCAACATTTGTAATCCAACGGTGCAGGTTAATCAGAAATATGATCGAAGGGATATTGGTTCTCTTCAAGATTAACTAAGCAGTTACGATTCAGTTATTTGAACTAAATCATGATTAATGGACAGTTGGTGATTCAGTTGCTGAGGTGTTTCTTGCCCGGGAATATTAGATTTGTAACCGTAGAGGTTTGTGTGAAAAAAATGAAAATGAAGTGACTGAGCGTGGTTTGATGTTCTGACTGAAAAATGAGTTGAACAGTAGAAAGGTAAAATTACAGTATGCACAGTGGGAAGAAAACTCAGAGATGGGGAACAAAAGCTGAATAGAACAGAATAGGTGAAGAGAGCAGAATGTGTACATATCAAAGAGCATGAGAAGAATAGAGAAAGAATAGATAGAAAGAGACAGCAAGTCAAGCCAAGTATGAACAGAGCAAAAAAATAGTGAAGCAGAGAAGAATTGCAGAACAGTGAAGAAATGGTAAGAATTGATATATCTATATTGTTGGTTATTCAGTCATTTATTTATGATCAGGGAGGTTGGGTGGTGATAGGGAGGACTGTGGTCCTCTGATATTCAATTTGGTGCTTTAATATTGGAAGTTGTATCTTCCATCTAGTTGTGGATAGAAAAACAGGGTGGCAGGGTGGTGCTCAGGAAAACATAGATTTTTCTGTATGCAAGTTGGTGCTTGTATAAGTGGAAGTAGGTTCTTCCATCTAGTCGATGTTGGAACACTTAGGGAGCTGGTGCTTCCTTCTAGTGGGTTCTAGAGAAACTAGAGAGTTGGTGATCTCAAACAAGTTGGAGCTTGTAAAACAGAGGTAGTAGCTTCACTTTGAGTTGGTGCTCAATTATAGATGATGTACAGAAGTTAAGAGACTGCCTATCATTTTGAAGAAGAAGAGGTTTTCTCCTTTTATGGGTTTCCTCATGAAAATCTATCTCTATGTATATCTTATGTGTGACTCATGCTCATTATTTATGTTGTCCATATGTTGTATAATATTGATGGTCACTTGGAGAAAGATTAAAAATTATTTGATAGACTTAAAATTGTTTAAGAACAGTAACAACTGATTCACCCCCCCTCTCAATTGTCTTAGTAATTTCAACAATTGGTGTTAGAGCGGGTTCCTTTTATTTAAAGGTAGATCTGTAAGCTTAAACATGACAAGTCATGAAGGGACTTCAACCAGTAAGCCTCCTCTGTTTGATGGAACAAATTTTTCCTTTTGGAAGGTTAGAATGAGAACATACCTAATGGCCTTAGGTGTTGATGTTTGGGATGTAGTAGAGACTGGATACATAAAGCTTGTTGTGCTAGCTTCCAAGAATGATAAGTTAGAATTTAACTTTAATTCTAAGGGAATGAATGTTATCTTGAATGGACTTGCAGAATATGACTTTGTAAAGGTGATGCATCTTCAAACTGCCAAAGAAATGCGGGATAAACTTATTAACAATTATGAAGGAAATGAGAAAGTAAAAGATGCCAAACATCAAACATATAGATTGAAGTTTGAACAACTAAAGATGAATGAAGATGAAACAGTCAACAAGTATTTTTTAAGAGTTGAAGAGCTTGTGAATGCCATGAAGGGTCTTGGTGAGAAAATTGAAGAATCATTTTTAGTTCATAAGATTTTAAGATCTCTTCTTGATAAATTTAATCCAAAAGTCTCTGCAATAGAAGAACTAAATGATCTTAAAAATATGACCATTGACCAACTCCTAGGAACTCTAACTTCATGTGAAATGAGAATTATCAAAGATAAATCCATTACTAGAGAAGCATCTTTTAAAGCAAACAAGAATACCGATTCAGAATTAGATGATATTGAGGCAAAATTTGTGAGAAGGTTAAATAAAGGATCAAGAAAATATCAAGGAAAGCTCCCTTTGAAATGTTTTAACTGTGGTAAGATAGGTCATTTTTCATCTAAGTGTTCTCACTAGAAAAAGTATCAGAGCTTTGATGATGAAAAGAAATACAAATTTAAGAAATGTAGTAAAAAGAAAAGTTTGTGTGCAAACAATGACAACTCCTCAGAAGACATAGATAGTGATTCATCCCGTGAAGACAAAGTGAATGATTTTATTCTTATGGCTATGGGACATCTTGGTGATGAACATTCAAGAGGTGAAATGGATGATGAAGAAGTTGTGGTGGATATGGAAGATGAATTAATCAATGATTTGGAAGAAATTGACAGACTCAGATGTAAGAAGAGAAAACAAAAACGGTTGTTGATACAGTTTAAAATGAATGATAAAAAACCTGATGAAGACTTTGCTCTACTAAAAGTGGATTTAGAAGAGGCAAAGAAAATAGAAGACATTCTAAAAAAACAATTATCAGAGCAGAAAGCAAGGTGTGAAGCCTTAGAAGAAGAGATAGTAAAAACCAAAAAAGAAATGGAGAAGTTTAAGGCATTGTATCACCAAAATATGTCCTCCTCCTTATCACCCGCCTTGATAGAATTGAGCAACATTCCCCCATCGCAGTGTCGATTGAAGAGTTAATTTTAGCAGAGCAGCAGTTTGGGGACCCATTGAAGCTCCAAAGCAGAGCCTTCCACCCGCAAGGAACCCTGGTCATCTCCAGGGTCTCCACCATGCCCAGAGCACAAGGTGAGCCACGCAGGGGTGCCGCTTGGTACACAATCGAATATTTCCGCCAGAGACAAAATAAATTTGAGTAGGCATTAGCCATGGCATCCTTCCGATGGAATAGGAAACCACAAATGCCTCCAATGGCATACGTGGAAGAGATCACCTTGGAAGACGCCATGCAAAGCTATCCCAAGCTCCCTCTGTTCATAGTCCCGGATAATTGGAATTCACCCATTGAATTTGTCACATATGAAAATCTTCCACCTTCAGGAAAACTGCTTGGTTCTAGTGAAAATAAACCAGTGGATAATTTTACCACCTACTATGTTGAAGAAGAGATCTCGTCCCGCACAAAGGGAAGTAGAGACTCACCCCCCGGTGCACCTATGGAGACGACGACCCAGCTTTCCAACCAACCGACACATGCAAGTGAAGGAGCAATAGGGCCCATTCCCTCAGCCTCCATCGATAGCCATTGGCAGGACCAATACCCTTTCACCAATTCGGGGTACCTCACTCTCATCTTCGATATTGAGAGTCTGTTGGATGACCAAATCTTTCGCATCGCCCAAATCGATCAATGAATCGACATGCTGTTCGTTGCTCATTCCAGGACTCTTCCTAAATGACAATGCCCAACGAGCACGCAAGCTTACGTGTTTCCAGCAGGATGGTGAAAGCATGAGGATGAGGACGAGTTGGCCGGATAAGAGGTTCAATGATGTTCTTGGTTAGAATTTTTTTTTTTGTTTTTTGGCATACAGTTTAAACTTAATGGTTGGAAGTCTTGGTTTCCTTCAGGTAGGATGGTACTCTGATAGTTTTGTTTGTTGGGAAACAAATGGCATAGGATGCCCAGTTGTCTCGGTTTCCTGTTTAGGTAGGACAACTAGCATCGTAAATAGTCACTGTAACTTGATAATGATAATATAACAGGTTCTATCCTTTTTTACTTAAAAAAAAAAATCACCAAAATCTGTTAAGTATTAAAGCCTCAAAAGAATTAACTTCCATTCTAAATCAACAAAGGAATCCAAAGTTGAAAGCTGGCTTGGTCTATGAAGAAGGATCAAGTAGTGATCATCCAAGTTATACAGAACCCATCAAGTTTGAAAAATCTACAATCATTGACAACAACCACTCTGCATAAACAAAGAAAGAAAATCAACCACTAAGAAGGAATGAAAAAAAAGGTACCAGAACCGAATCTGTAGATCAAAGAAACTATCAGCATGAAAGAATGCGACCCACTCAAAGAAGATAGTCTTTTACCAGGTACAAAGGATATTTCTATGGATATTGTTTTTTATGTTCTAACTTTGGTCACAAAGATAGAAATTTTTCTTTAAGATTTAGATATGAGCAATCAAGTTTTTCAAAGAATTATTATCTGCCACCACAAATATTGAGACAACCAAGCAACAAACAATCACAGATTATAAGTCATGTGATGACTGGGAGAAGGATGCAGGTGAAACATAACAACATTTATGAGCATAACAATCATTATGATATGTTATTTAGTGAACCAAAATGTTACAACTGCCATAATTATGGACATAAAGCTGGAGACTGTTGCTTAAGGAACTATAAGCTAGATCTGAATCCTGCTGCTGAAAATTTCAAGGTTTGGAAGAAGAAAGAAGATGACAAGTGTGGACTAGTGTTATCAGCCCAAATACAAAACAATCCCTGGTATATTGACAGTGGATGTTCCAAACATATGACTGGAGACAAAAGTAAGTTTCTAACTCTAAGTGAAAACAAATCAGTATATGTAACTTTTGGAAATGATGCACTAGGAAAAATAAAAGGTAAAGGAATGGTAAGTCAGAGTAATGGAAAAGCAAAAGCTCAAGATGTGTTATTTGTAAATGGTCTGAAACATAATATTCTTAGTGTCAATCGAGTCTATGACCAAGGATGTGAAGTGGTTTTAACCTCTAAAGATTTTAAAATAAAATCAGTGAATTCAGGACAGTTGGTTGCAAAAGGATAAAAACATAAAACAATGTCTATGTGTTAAAAGAAGAAAAAGAAGAATTCCACTTAAGCAAGTATGATGAAAGTTGGCTATGGCATAGGATACTTGGACATCTAAATTTTGATCATATAATCAAACTTAGAAACAATGGGGCAATAAAGGATCTTCCAAAGATATCAAAGCCATATGATTCTGTTTGTAAACCGTGTCAGATAGGAAAGCTTACTCGGACACAGTTCAAATCTAAAAACTTCCCTTCAACAAAAAAACCTCTCCAGTTAGTACATATGGATTTATATTGACCATAAAGGAAAGAAGGTACATGAAAAGAAAACTATTTTATGTTGATTATTGATGATTATTCTAGACTAACATGGGTTGCCTTTTTGAAGGAAAAATATGAAGCATTTGAAAAATTCAAAGTGTTTAAAGCTCTAACTGAGACCAAAAAGGAAAAAGGTTGAAAGTAGTAAGGTCTGATAGAGGAGGAGAGTTTATCTCATGGAACTTCAAATATTTATGTGATAAACATGGGATCAAAAGACAATACACAATCCCAAGGACTCCACAACAAAATGGAGTTGTTGAGAGGTAGAATAGATCAGTACAACAAATGGCAAGATCAATGATGAATGAAAGGAATATACCTCAGACATATTGGGTGGAGGAAATTCATACAACTGCTTACATTCTTAACAAAGCTCATCTCATGCCACATAGTGACAAGACTCCTTATAAACTATGGTTTGGAAGACCCGCTTCAATCAAACATTTTAAAGTCTTTGGGAGTAAATGTTATATCAAGAATAATGATGAAAATATTGGAAAATATGATGACAGGGATGATGAAGGTATTTTCTGAGGTTATGCTACAAACAATAAAGGGTACACATGCTACAATAAGAGGCTGCATAAATTGGTTGATTGTATCGACATAAAAGTTGATGAAGAAATCCCGATCATTAATGTAAGCAGTGTTGAACCAAGCACAAAAGAGATAGTTGAATATGAACAGGTCCAAGGATCATAAAGTGAAGAATTTGAATCAGATGAAGATACGAATACTCAGGCTAACACAAATCAATAGAAAAAAATAAAACAACCTCTCAGAATTGTTAGAAAGAATCATCCTGAAAATCAGATAATTGGAGATATAAATAAAGGAGTTCAGACAAGAAGGAAATTAGTTAGAGACAAAAAAAAATCTCATATTGCGTTTCTATCTATGATTGAACCTAAAAAAATTTATGAAGCCAACAACCATGATGATTGGATTAGAGCTATGAATGAAGAGCTTGATCATATTGAGAAGAACAATACTTGGGAGCTTATTCCTAGACCTCATGATAAGAATGCAATAGGTTCCAAATGGGTGTTCAAGAATAAAATGAATGAAAAAGGACAAGTTGTTAGAAATAAATCCATATTGGTTTGTAAAGGGTATGCACAAGTTGAAGGTTAGGATTTTGATGAAACTTTTGCACCAGTGGCAAGATTGGAAGCCATCAGAATGTTTCTTGCATATTCATGTCATAAGAACTTTAAAGTGTATCAGATGGATGTTAAGTCAACATTTTGTTGGCAGCCAATTCATTTTTTTCTATTGCCCTACAAGCTGCCTACACCTATGTCTTATGAACTTCAAATTATCGTCACTTTTGTTTTAACAGATGATATTTTCATTTCTTGCGACACTTGCAAATTGGTCTACATTTAGTTTTCACGACTGTAAGCATGAAAACTCCTCCATCGTTATTTGAACTGTCATGATCTTCTCATTGATATTCTGAATGGCACTTACCTTTGGTTTATTATTGTGTGGCTAAATGAATTTTCAAACTATGCCTATTTGGACATTTTGGTTGCATAACTTAAACTGGTAAGGTGTTGAGCATGAACATTTATGTTTTTTGAAACTTCCCTAGTCATTGAATTACATATGGGTCATGGTATATTTTTGTTTTATATTATTGATATGATCCTTATTGTAATATCTCTTGACTTGTCGATTTTATGAAACCAATTGTCACAATGTTTTGAAACCTTTGAGTAAAATGTTTGATTATGCAATGGTGCATTGGTTTAACATTTGGGTTTTGAACATTCGTGGTTTGAAATAATACGATGGCGCATTGGTATACCATCCACCGTTTGATTCTTGGGTTGCCTGAATGATAAAGTTTAAACTATGTTATGATTG
>CBVK0101548935.1:0-14924 GCA_900067695.1 Picea abies | reverse complement strand
AACCTCTTCTTCTTCGAAATGATAAGCAGTCTTTTAGGTTATGTAGATCATCTCTAATTGAGCACCCACTCAATGTGAGGCTGCTACCTCTGTTTTACAAGCTGCAACTTGTTTGAGATAAAAAACTCTCTGATTTCTCTAGCCCCCACTAGAAGGAAGCATCAACTCCCTGAATATTCTAGCACCAACTGGATGGAAGCCCCAACTTCCTTAATGTTCCAGCACCAACTGGATGGAAGCACCAACTTCCAATTACACAGGCTCCAACCTGTATAACATAAAACACTTGTTCTCCCTTGCACCACCCTGCCACCCTAGTTTCTCTGGCTGCAACCAGATAGAAGCTACAACTTCCCATGTTCAAGCTCCCACTTGAACCTCTGAGGACAACAGTCCTCCCAAGCACCTCCCAACATCCCTAGAATATGAATGACTAAATAAACAGTCAACTTTACATATAAATCAGTTCTTACCAATCTTTCTTTGTTCTGTAAATCTTGTCTTCTACACATTGTTCTGTCATTATGCTCTGCTTCTGCTCTTTCTGTCATTCTATTCTACTTTTACTCTTTCTGTCATTCTGCTCTGCTTTTACTCTTTCTGTCATTCTACTATGCTTTTACTCTTTATGTCGTTCTGCTCTCCGTTACATCTCACTATGCACATTTTCTCAGTCTCATGCTACGCATCCTCTCATTTTCCCTTTCTTACTGTTTCGTTCATTTTCCATCCGGAACAACCAACCTTTCACCTTCTGTCTCATTTTCTTTTATACACACTTCCCTGACAGTTCCACTTCGCATTTCCTTTTTCAAAACAAGGACAATTGTCCTAGCAACTAAAACGCTAACTGATTCTCAATCATGAGTCTGTTTCTTTTAACAGATTCATAATTGGGAAGTTAACTGTGAGAAGGAATAGTAACCCTCCAATCACATTCAAGTTTATCTGCACCGTTGGATGAACTTTATTAATCTTCCCTTTAAATCGAATTTCGACATTCCTTATGTTCAATGTTCTTTTCACTTACAAATCTCGATCCACAAAATTTCGTAAAGAAGTCAGATCAATGATACAGATCATATTTAGATCTGACGGTTCAGATTAAGTCAGCATTTTACTCATCGCGATTTCAACACTTTGGACATTCGGTGTTTTTGTTATTTCAAATTCCCGATCCTCAACACTCCGTAAAGAAGTCAGATCAACGATCCAAATCACATCTCTATTCAATGGCTACGATTAAATCGTGATTTCACATATCATGAAATTGGGATTCCTGATGTTAAAAAACTTTGACATCTCCAACTATCGATCCCTGAAACTCTGACAAGGTGTCCATCTGCTGACCTCACATGTGGATTGACACATGTTGACTACTGCCACGTGTCACTCTGATTCGTGACTTACATGTTCCTGAAATGTTGAATCAGTCTAACACTTGTCATTACCTGGTTGTGACACATGTTCCTAGATGAGGTGGTCTGCTGACATGAGTTGGGTCGACGGTTTAGATGTGATATTTATATCCGACGGATCAGATCACATCAGGATTTTTCATATCGAGAAATCAGGATTCTTGTTGCATTGTTTCTTTGACATTTCCAACATGCGATCCTTGAAACTCCGATCAATGGTTCAGATGTGATCTTGATTTGACGGCTCAAATTACGCCAGGATATTTCATATCGAGAAATTGGGATTTATGTTGCATTGTTTCTTTGACATTTCCAACACGCGATCCTCGAAACTCCGATCAACGGTCCAGATGTGATCTTGATTTGACGGCTCAGATTACGCCAGGATTTTTCATATCGAGAAATCAGGATTCTTGTTGCATTGTTTCTTTGACATTTCCAACACGCGATCCTCAAAACTCCAATCAATGGTTCAGATGTGATCTTGATTGGACGGCTCAGATTACACTGGGATTTTGTGAGCCCTCTACTCCTTGCACTTTTAAAGATCATCTAGGTTTTCCTCAATCCAACAGTGGTCGGACCCTGCACTTGGATCTAACACCTGTGATCTATCCTCCTCTTCAGTGCGCTCTTCTTTTCTTTATTCATATCTGACGGCCCTCATGCTGTCAGGATTTTTGGATGTGATCCAACGTTCAGAAATGCTTCTCGGGCCTTCGATCACTCGATCTTCCTGGACTTATCTTTTGCTTTCCTATCGATCACAAACTACCTGTACTCATGCCACTTTCACCATTGTAGTTTCCATCAATGACAAGCATTCGTTGTCTATTAAATATTTGCCAACAATCCTCTGTACATTCTTTCTGTACTTATGCCATTCGCTCTTCCTGTACTTATGCCTCTTCCTGTACTTATGTCATTCGTTGTCTATTAAATATTTGCCAACAATATTAGGCTATTAGCCTCCAAGAGAAGAAGTCGGCCAGAATTAATAATAATATACTGAATAGACACCATCCAGAAGGAGAAGTCGGCCTCGAGAAGTCGGCCCCAACAAATCTGGTAGAACCAGTATAAATATAGGGCGCTACTTTTCATTTGTCACATATCAGAATTGCAGTTCTGGAGTTTGGTCCGCACTGTAGTTGCAGTTTGGTGCATAGGTCTGGAGGAGGGTTGTAGTTGCAGCTGCAGCAACAGCTAGTTATCAGTATTGGCTTGGATATCTCTTGGCTAGGGTTTGGGACTATCTGATCAGCTTTTGTGTTGCGCTATCCTTGGGGAGAGATGTGTTGCTCTTTGTTTGGCTATCTAGTCTAGGGTTTGCTTCCGGAGGAATTCTCAGGTCAAGGTTAAGGTGCTCGGAGAGAGGCTTCGCCCTGTGGTTGCGTGATGAGGGTATCGTCAATGGTAAAACAAGCACACCATCTTCTATATTCTAACACACTGGCCCTAGAAAGGGCTAACGTCTCCCTTAGGGGGGCTTGACGTCTCACTTTTTCTCAGTTAGGGTTTTAAAATGAACATTTAATGTAAAACAATATTACTTTTGATATTTTGGCCTTGTCATCCTTTTTATGACATAAGAAGTAAATTAGGTCATTGATACACTATATATTGAAGAGTTTTAGCCTCATTTTATCATCATTCATCACTCACTCATTAGTGAGGTCTGATTTTTAGTGCCCTACTTGGGTATTTTGTTTGTTTAGTGAGGTGCACTTGTTGGAGGCATTTCTTGGCATTTTATGGTGTTTCTCTTGAAGGAAGGTGTTACAACTAGAGTTTGCATGGTTATTTCTTGATGAATTGTAAGTATTTTTCTACAAAACTTCTTGATTGAATGGTTGTAGTCTTATTTTCTTACATGTATTTATAATTTGCTGAATCAAAACCCTAGGTGAAAAGCACACAAGTAGGTCCTTGTCTCAAGTCCCCTAAAATAGAAACTTTTCAGCCATTGAAGAAGGAAAAGAGCCTAGCCTTTGCTACACTCTTCTCCTTTTCTTGCCCTATTTGCTAGCCTTACTTTCCATAGGTCAAGAAGGAGGAGACGTTCCAGGCCTAAGTTATCTACACCTTGGGCCATTTTTCTTCTAGGGTTTGACGATAGAGCCTTGCTATAGCAACACTCTCCCTCACTGCACTCAATTGTCTTGATTTATCTTTCATGCTAGTTGTTTTTTCCAAGTCAACCTAAGGAAGGAGGAGAGAGCATGAGGCCTTGCTTTAGCAACATCGGAGTGAGCCTCTCTCCCCTAGGGATTTGATTATGAGGCCCTACCATAGCAGCACTTCAAAATTCTTCCCTCTAGTCCTTAGCCATACTCCTTCAACCCTTGTGTCCTCTACTAAATTGACTCCATTAACCCCAAGGCACTGATCTTAGACCTCCAACGTTGAAGTAGAATCAGATCTAAAACACTCTCAAACCTTTTTGAATTGAAACCCTAACTACACTAACCCTAAGTTGTTGACGTCATCTTTGGTTATTTCATCTTTGATGCAACAACGTCTTTTTTTAAGAGCAATTGAATGGTGGTTTAGGCATTAATTGAATAAAGTGTTGATTGGTTACCTTGAATGCCACATTGTTCCAATATTTATTGGTGGAGTGTCATATCATTTTATTGCTATTAATAAACATTGACTTCGTCAACATTTATTGCTATATTGCTCATATACACTTATCATATAGTCTTATGAAGTACTAACCCTTTGAACTATAGCTTGCATATATTAGTTTGTTGTTTCTTTGTTCCAGGCAGGTGTTCTTCATTTGGGATTTACTTTATTATTAGTTCTTTAGCCGGGACTATCTTTTGGGTGGTGACTTGTGAAAGGGGAATTTGTCCTTATCCTTTATTCCTTGCCCTTTCAAAACCCCAAGTCACTGGGGATGTCTCCCCTGGGCCTAGCCTCCCTAAAGAGAAAGAACCTTCCCATCGTGGTGACATTGGGTGGGACTACAAACTTCAAGCTGTTGTCCTCCCTACAAACTGTGCGATAACAAATACAAAATACACAACATGGATATAGGAAGATACACTTGTGAGTCTAATTACTCATGCACCCACTTCGCCTCTGAGAATTTTTTCATTTATAGATAAATCATACATACGTTTCATGAGAATGAAACACCAAACATTTTCATAACTTTTTTGGGAAGCCAAACAATTTCATTTATTTTGACATTGTTTCCCCAACACTCCCCTTTAATGAAGAAATGGATTCTCTACAACTCCTAATTGACTTCTACATATTTCATTTTTTCTCCCTTTCTAATAGGATTGGTAAAAACATCAGCCGTATTATCGTATCAAGAGGTTTTCAAATGATATACAAAATGAAAATCCACAATCGGTTTTTGGTGGAAATTGGTTTTCCCTTTCCAACACATTCTTTGGTGTTTGCTTTCTATTTTCCTGAACACCTTTTGATTTTGGATTTTGTTTTGGCTTCCGAATCTCATTCACAATATTTGGTTTTGGATTTTCATCCACTCCTTGATGTTGTCTTTGAATGCACATAAATATGTTTTACAGCATCAACTAACTCACTCCTTGTTTCCTTTTCCATGGTCCCATGCTAACTCTGTATATCAGAGACTTGACTGTTCTTTTCCGTTAGAACATCTAAATTCTGGTTCTATCAAATTTCTATTTGTTGTTCCTCCTTGGAAGCAGATTGGTTCCTGATTAATAGTAATTTTCCTTCAAGTGCATTATTCCTAGAGATCTGTAACATGATTCAAAGCCTCCTTCTCTCCTTGGATTTGTTGTGAATAATTTAATAATGTATTCGTATATTTTCTGATCTTGTTCAGTTGCACAGTTTCTTCACTATATTCCATCATTGTTGCGACCAACTCTGCATGCATCTTCAATGATTGATCCTCTCTCCAACACTCTCCAATAATTCTACAAATGGTTTGCTGATATTTCTCTAGACATCTCAATGGTCACATCGAGTCTTAGAGAAGGAAACAATTTCTCATCCCTGAGAGAAGCAATATCTCCTTGCCATGACTTGATTGTCCTTCCTTGTTCTTCTTTTTCTTTGGCCAATCCAGAACATTTATCCACAAACTCAATAACCATTCCATGAAGTGATTCACATTCCCTATTATGATGTGCCATTTCCTGCACATTTTTCTCCAACAACTTTCTTGTCATTTTACTTAAATCTTCAAACTAT
Source organism: Picea abies (assembly GCA_900067695.1). Taxonomy (NCBI): domain Eukaryota; kingdom Viridiplantae; phylum Streptophyta; class Pinopsida; order Pinales; family Pinaceae; genus Picea; species Picea abies. The sequence continues at coordinate 9,303 of CBVK0101548935.1, read as the reverse complement.
TTCTTAAGCATATCATTTTCAATAATAAATTCTTCAGCTCTTAGATTATTTGTTTCATGAAAAATACTGGTATTGTCAACCAGTTCAAAATTATTTCTCTTCAATTGGTCCTTCAAAGGTGATGATTCAGTGGTTGTTGCAAGTTCGGACGCCATGTAGTATTTATCTAGTGTTGATTCTAACAAATTCCATGATTTCTCTTCACTTACAGTCAAATCATCCCATAAGATGTGTGAAATTACAAGAGGTAAATCGACATCAACCAGAACTTCATCCCCTTGCCCTTGCCATGACTCATTGAAAGACATCTCTTTGCCAAGACTACAGTCAGGCTCCGAAACCTCTCTAATGGTTTTCTTTGATCGCAAATTCCTTCTAAGCGCGGGTTTTACTTCTTGAATCAATGAATAGACAAAACCATGTGGCTCCTCCACTATTCTTTGACTACCTCCAGCACCAAACTACTCTGCAATCATATGGAATCTTCTTGCTCTGCAATTTATCGGCTCAACAAACTAGCAAACTGCAACCTCTTCTTGTTCTGCAATCGGTTGGCTCCACAAACTAGCAAAACCCAGCCTCTTCTTTCTCTGCAATCACATGAAAACTATGTTACATGTATCAAGAGAAACCCTCTTGCACATGAATATATTAAACCCTCGGGTTCTCTATGGTTTCTCTCAAGGAACACACATAAAAACAATGAGAACTGACGACTCATGAATCATTCCTTCTCTGCGCACGAGTAGATAATAGTGATATCAACAACTTGGCTCGCGACTTCACTACTCAACTCAGCAGCGACCACAGTGATTTCGAATTATTCAGACCTCCTTGACATCCACACGGCCTTCTCCTCATGATTCAACCACCCTTTGAACTCGACGTGCTTCCTTCTATTCATTGATAGCAGAATCTTCTGCGTGTGAATAAGTAGTGACCGAATCTTCCTTCCCTTTTCTTGAGATCTTGTGTGAAGATCTTGACTCAGCCAAACAACCAACACAAATCAACTCAAATGGTGGCTAGGGTTTCTACTCTGTCGCGACTTTCCTCTCCTCATGTGATTCAACAAGTGGACCTCTCTCTCTGCACACGTGCTTCAATGGCTTAACCTAAACTTTGATACCACAATAATAATAATATATTTTTAAGGTCACGGCCAAGCCAGCACATTTGACTCTCTCTCTGCACACATGTTTCAATGGCTTAACCTAAACTTTGATACCATAATAATAATAATCTATTTTTAAGGTCACGGCCAAGCCAACACATTTGACTGGTAAAGTCTACGAAGGTATACATACCCTACCCCCCTCTGGATTTGAACCTGTGACCTCTTAAGAGGAAACACATGTTCTTACTCATCAGGCCCACTCAGACTGTATACACAACACAAAGAGAAGAAGATACACTTGTGAGTCTAATTGAAGACACACCCACTTCACCACTTGATCTTTTTTCATTTACAGATAAATCATACATACATTTCAGGAGAATGAAACTCCAAATATTTTTTATAACTTTCATGGGCAGCCAAACAATTTCATTTATTTTGACATTATTTTTCTAACATATTTTTGGGATGTCAAGAGGATTGAATTTGGATATTTCAATTCCTTTCAAAAATCATTTTTCACATTCCATTTTCAAAGTATAAAATGAATAAAATTGACATCAAATAAATATTAGTATATCAAGTCCATAAATATGATATTTTGTACATGTATTTCCGTGATATTTTATACATGTGTTTTTGTTAATATCTATTATGGTATTTGTAGGTACCGTTTAATATTCTTAGGGGTCAATTTGGTCAATTTGTAGAATGGGCCATATCAATTAGAAAATTTACTCTTAAAGTGCGTTGATGTGAACTTTAGAAACTCCTCAATAATTGTTATATCAATTAATTGCAAGTTATTGAGACTCTTCCAATATAGTTATCAAAAATAGAGTTTCTATAAATTATTCTTCCATCTTATACTCTATCATGGTTTCTTGAGCCTAGTAAAGATAGGAGACTAGATGTAATTTTTAGAGAAATTTGTTGAAATGGTCACCCCTTAATCATGGAATCTACACCAAATTAATCTCTCTTCATTATTAAAGAGAAATGTAAAAAAATTAGAATGAGAATATTTTCCCAACACATATAAATTTGTCTAATATGTATATAAAGGGAAATATACTACTAAAAAAATTTGAGAGTGAGAATATTTTCCCAACACACACACATTGTGTGTGTGTGAACTAGAGAATCTTTACTAATTACATTTATCCATAAGAAATTATTCGCAATGTTGATATAATTTTCCATGAAAAAATTGAATGGTTCACCTACATTGTAATTGAAATTAAATGCATTATTCACATCACTATATACACTTTAAGATAAATATCACATCCTTAAATTTTTCCCATTTTTTCATGTATGGGATGAATTCTTGTACTATCCCTTGTATGAAAATATAAATTGTCAATCCCATTTGTATGATGAAAAGATAAATTTTCCACTTTATAAAAAGCATTTTTAAGTTTGATTTTGCCTAAATTAGGCCTATCATTGGGTGAGGTAGTTGTGCTATGTGTAATGAATGAATAAGACATGAAATACATGACACAAAAATGAACCAAGTTTAGTATCATTATAATTAAATTAAATACAAAATAAAAAAATGTTGCATAAATATGTTAAAGATACAATTTAGCACACATGAATATATATGACAATTAAATGTACCTAGAAATATATCCTCTAGCCGTGTGAGGTATTAGGTGGAGTGCGTTGTTGTTGATACTACAAAATGCGTAAATGATGAGTGTGCAACTATAGAATGATTAACATCATTTGAATTTAGCATTTGTTAGAAAAAATATATATGTAGATATAATGTTTAACCACTAACATATAGTTCCCATATGCTTACCAAAAAAAATTGAGAAAATTTAAAATCAAGCACCATCTGTTAGTCCACTATGGGTATTAAATATATCTAAAAGGCATATAACAATGTTGGAACCACAACTAGTGGATTTAGGTGACTTGAGAGGATCCATGTGATTAGAGTTGTCTACACACATGAACCTAAAAAGAGTATTTAATGATATTTTAAGTTTTTGCATGAATGTAGGACATTAAATATCATTTCAGTAATCATATACACATACAAATCTCATATACAGAATGCACATATTTATCAATCTTAATAAACGATATAACTTCTCTAACTTATAATGATTGGATTTCAATTGCACACTATTATATCATATTTTCTTCCACAAATTTAGATTTGATTTAATGTAGTCTATAGACCCGTGTAACCAATGGACATGACGAGTTAAATTAATTGGTGGTATATATGCCTAATCCTTAATTCCTTTCTAACCAACAACATTCTCATGTATGGGATGAATTCTTGTACTAGCCCTTGTTTAAAAATATAAGTTGTCATGTCCACAATCATAGACAAAGAATCTGAGTTGATTCAGCTGCGGGCTGCATTCTATGGTTTGAGCACTCACGCCTCCTCTTTCTAGGTTTTGGTCCACCATGGCTCCCTCTGAGGGAGGGGATCTTCCTCCTGGATCCTCAACCTAGGATATGTATGCCTTCCATGCCTTAATATCTTCCTATGCAAAGACGCAGAGAGGAAACCCCTTTCATTTTGTCAAAAAATCGACAGAAATTCCCAAGGTTGTTGTGCATGCTCTTCATCATGTCCTCTAGCTCTTAGACTGGCAGACAGAGGATTGATAGGGAAGTTCATAGGACTCTGGACCTCTCCAAAAGCTATGCACCTCTAGTTGGAATCAAACTAGTGCACGTTGATCCAAGGACAAATGTCGACAACCTTCTACGGTAAGGGTTTTTTTGCTTTCTTATTAAAAAAAAGAAGAAGATAGGGACCTGATTTTCCAAAGAGGCCTATATTTTTTGGGTGCTCATGAAATGTATCTCAATAAATGGACACATGATTTCAGTCCAGAAAATTATATCCCCTCAGCAGTCCCTGTGTGGGTAAGACTGCCTTTCCTCCCACTTCACTACTGGAATGACAGAACCATAATAAGTATTGGAAAATCCTTAGGAAAATATATCGATCATAATAAACCAAAAGAGGGACTTCAGGCATGTTCCAGGCTCTGTGTGGAGGTATATCTAGAAAAAGGACTCCCATAAGCAATACAGCTAAACCTAGATAACTAGTCGTACATTCAACAAGTAGATTACGAGCAAATCCCCATCAAATGTAAAGCTTGTCACGAATATGGACATTTTTCTAAAAAATTACCTCAGGCCAAGGAGACTGAGGACCAGGACCCAAAGAAATATCAATGGAAATAGCCAAAGTGGAAAAAAGATAATGGCAAAAATCACCTGATTCCTACACAAGGACAAAGAGAAAAATCACCAGATCTGAGAGAAAGATCGTCAGGATCTCCAAAAAAAGGGGAATCAAGTCATAATAGATATTTTGGGCTCCCAATAGAAGTTAATACGAAGTATCTCAAGGAAATATAGGAAGAAAATGGTAAAAAGCGACAAGAAGATACAGGGGAGGAGGCCTAAAAAAGGTAAAGAAAAATAAACCCTGATCATAAGTGGGGATTCCATAGAAAAATCATCCCTAATACATACCCCAAAGATTCCATAATTTTCATAAGATGAGAGGCAAGACACATCCGACAGTGATTAAAAAAAAATAACTAGAATCGACTACACACAGAAAAAAAGAACTAGGGATCCAAAAAACAATAGAGGAAGCATTAAAAAAGAAGGGCAATCTCGGAAAAACAAGGTCGCCTAAAAAAATGGAGCAACATCTCATCCCTCTAAATGGTGGGCACCAAAATCCATTGATAAATGATGAAATTTGTCTCATTGAATTGCAGAGGACTAGGGAGAAGTGATAAAAAATAAGAAGTTAGAAAAATGTTAAAACTAGAAAATCCTTCAATCCTCCTACTCTAGGAGACAAAAATGAGGGACCCAGAAACCCTCCAAGATCTTAAAAAAATATGAAAAAAAGGTGAAGGAAAAGAAATCATTTCTAGAGGTGCCTCGGGAGGAATAGGTACATTCTAGAACGAGAAATATTTCAATTTATAAGACTAGGTGCATTCTCAATTCTGGTTGATGGTTTCCCTAACCAGGAAATCTACAGGTATGGTTTTTCCATCATAAATGTCTACATTCCAAATAACTACATGGAAAAAATTGAATGCTGGAAATCCCTCCAGGATCTGGCCACTGAAAACCCGCCTCAAAACTTGATCATTGCCGTGGAATTCAATACAACTAGAGGTTTAAAGGAAAAATGAGGGGGTACTTTCGTGAGAGATAAATTCAGAGAAAGAATGGATGATATTATCATGGATCTGTATCTCTTCGATGTCCCTTATATTAAAGGGATGTACACTTGGAACAAAAGAAGAGTAGGTCCAAGACAAATATCGGTAAGACTGAACCGATTCTTAATAAGAATCTTCTTTCTGGCCTTTCCAGACAAAGAATTCTCCTAGAATCTCCCTTGGCCAGGTTCAGATCATCGTCCAATCATGTTAACCTTCTAATCACAAAAAAATTGGGGCCCCATTCCCTTCATATTTAACCCCCTTTAGATGGAGCAGTCAGAGTTCCTACACTCCATCTCCCAAATATGTAATCAATGGATTACAGGATCTCCAAACTATATTTAGGAGAAGAAGCTAAAGTTGGTGAAGGGTCTACTCAAAGATTGGGAAAAAAATTCGATCCAAAACATTGCAAGAGACAAAAATCTTCAACTCAAAAACCTACAGGAGGAAATGGAAACAAAAAAGGTACAACAAAGTCACATTACGATGGAGCAAAAAATCCACAAGGAATACATGTAGTCGCTAGCTGAAGAATAAATCACCTGGAGATTAAAATCCATAAGTCTTTGGTTGAAAGTAGGGGATCAAAATACCTCTCTCTTTCACAAATAGGCAAAAGCCAGAAATTGGGCTAATCAAATTTCTGAAATCAAAACTCCAGAAGGGGAAATTGTAAAGTACTTTGATCAAATCAAGCAACAAGCTACAAATCATTTCCACAAACTCTACACCATAAATGGAAGAGCATAAGAAGAAATAGTTGATGCTCTTCTCAAGAATATTCTAGGAAAGATAATAGAGCAAGACAATCTTCATCTTAATAGACAAATTGAAGAAGACAAAATTCTAAAAGTCATCAACCAATTCAACGAAGACAAAGCACCAGGACCAGACAGGTTCACCCTGTAGTTCTATAAAAAATGTTGGCACATAATCAACCATGACTACATCAGAATGATAAGATTCATCCAAAAATGGGAGGATCCACCAAAACAAAATGGGAGGAGCCACCAACTCCTCCTTCTTAGAACTTATCTGAAAAGAAAATGGTGCATCTACTCTGGACCAATTCAGACCCATCTCTTTATGTAATATTTCTTATAAAATCATAACTAAAATCATAGCTAACAGGTTTAACCCTCTTCTCACATATTTAATTCTTCCAAATTAAGGAGGCTTTGTGGTAGGTCGACAGATATGGGACAATTTTATTCTAGTTCAAGAAGAAATTCACTCCAACAAATCTCAAGGAGAACCAAGTATGGCAATAAAATTGGATATGGAAAATGATTTTGATAGAGTAGAGCATAATTTTCTTTATAAGGTTATGAAACAATTTGGGTTCAATCAAGACTTCATTTCCTAGATGGGAGCATGCATTGCTTCCCCTTGGATCACCCCTCTTTTAAATGGAATACCAACCCCCTTCTTTAAGGCTTCTAGAGGACTAAGACAGGGCTTCCCACTCTTCCCCATCCTATATGTGATCATGGTAAAGACTCTTAACCAAACTTTGCAGTGGGAAAGAAACAATGGCTCAATCCCATGAATCAAAATAGCCTAGGGGGTAAAAACAATCAATCACTCGCAATTTTCTGATGAAACAATACTCTTGAATGGAGCATCAAAAACCATGGCCAGAAGACTAAATCAAGTTCTAGACACTTTTCTCACATTTTCGGGTGGGCTCCTCAATAAGACAAAGTGCCAAATTTACATTTGGAATGTCTCTGCTGCTACCAGAGCAAGAATCACACAAATAATGGGATTTAACATCTCAGTGGACTATAAAACCTTTGAATACCCGAGACTTCCTCTATGCCTAAAATCGTTACCAGGTGAGTTCTAGAAACTTTCTCTCCAAAAAGTCAAGGAAAAGATGGAGTCTTGGGGCTCAATATGGCTCAATCCAGCGGGAAGGGTGATCCTGATTAAATCAGTCTTATTGACTCTTCTCCTTTTTCAATTCTCTTCCCTCCTGGCTCCAAAGGTAATTCTAAAAGACTTGGCCCAACTCATTTCCAAATTCTTGTGGCAAGGGGGAAAATCCAACTTCAAAAAATTACACCTTGTGAATTGGGACATAGTCACCCTTCCCAAAAAAAGTGGGGGTCTTGGAATCAAAGACCCCAAAGTAGCCAACTTAGCAATGGGAGATAATATTATTTGGAGGATAGTCATAGGAAAAAAAGAATGGTGGAAAATTGATATAACAAAAAAATATAGAATGGGAGGAAGAAAAAGATGCATGGAAAACACACCTGATTCTTAACCTGGATTGAAAATATGGAAACTAATAAGGAAAAATATTCCCTTCTTTAAGGAGCACCTTTCCTGGATCCTGGGAAATGGAAAAATGATCATACTTTGGAAAGACCCGATTCTAGGAGTGGATCTCAACTCTTGCGAAGCATAAAATGGCGACTTGAAAAGATGGTTGATAGATGAACAAAAAATCACCCTCTATGACATTTTAGCTTGGAATGGGAATGGAAGATAGATGGAATGGAATTTGGGAGGTGTCCCTGATCACTTGAACAATCAAGCACAAATCCTGTTCCTACCCCTAAAAGGGGAAGCTCTTATTCTTAAATTCACGCCAAATAGTCGTGGGTGGTGTACAAATGGATACTCGATAAAAGATGGTTATAACACACTCATCTCCACTCTAAAGGTGTACCATAATTAAAAAAAAATGGAAAAACGTTTGGAGCCAAGACTCTTTGCCAAAAAATTAACTTCTTCATTTGGTCCCTCTCTCATGGGAAAATTATAACGAGAGAGGATTTAATAAAAAGAGCATTTCATGGCCCCTTCATATATCATATGTGCCAAAGTAATAATTCAACATTCATCACCTCTTCTAGAATTTCCCTCTTTCGCAAATAGTCTAGAATGTGGCCTTCGAAGATCTGTCTAGAACAATAATATGGCCCTCTGCTCCAAATCCTAGCTTGGGGAACTGGGAAAAGTACTATCAAGGATCCTTTCAGGAAAAAATAGTATTTAAACGTATCTAGAGGGAAGTCCCCAAGTTCATATGTTGCCAGTTATGGCTAGAAAAAAACAATCAAATTTTCCAAGGGATCAAAACCCCTCCACAAAGTGTTTTTGGCAAGGCCAAAATGATTCTCTTAGAAGTTTTGAATGCTAAATCTATGACTATAGAAGACCTGTCCAATCGGAACAACTAGGAGAAAGACTGGATTGCTAGTTTTAATCTTTATCCTAGTAAGATGTCACTCTCAACACAAATATTGTTGGATTACTGGGAGGGGGGGTGAATCAGTAATAGATAAAAATAATCCTTTTTAACCATGTAATCCAAGTGAAATACCAATCTAGCATTATCATCTAGTAACTGCAGAGTAAATAAGCAATGAAAAAATGAAAAAAAATTCTTTTACGTCTATCTAATACACTTTAATATTTTTGGAGAATGCATAAGCTAAAAGCAATCAGATTGCTTCCATTCTGGCAATTGGAGAAAATGTCTCTTCAAAGTTAATTCCTTCAACCTATGCATATCCTTTACATACCAATCTAGCTTTTTTCCTTCTAACCTATCCATCTTTATTCAAATTAATCCTGTATACCCACCTTGTGCCTATCACATTCTTATCCTTTGGTCTTGGAACAAATCCCCAAGTGTCATTTTTATCTATTTGATTCAATTCTTCATCCATGGCCTTATTCCAAAATCCATCCTTGTTGGCCTCTTCAAAATAGGTTGCTTCATGTAATGATCCCAAGCCATTATGCAAGGATCATCACGGTTTTGGTGTCTTTTTAAAACTTTTTCTGAGTGAGGTATTTCGTCAAACACTTTGCTGATCTACCTTTTAGATGTGTTTATATGTGTGTATGAAGAAAATAATAGAAAGAGATAACCATGGAACATACCTCAACCATATGCAATAATATAGACAAGCCAAAACATCT
>CBVK0101548879.1:0-18520 GCA_900067695.1 Picea abies | reverse complement strand
ATATATATATATATATATATAAACACAACCAAAACTATCATCATAAACCCCAGTGCAACTCAAGAAGACTAAATCAACAAAGTGTTTGAAAAAATACCACAACCAGAAAACCATAAAACTTAACATGTTCCAAGCAAATATATTTGGGAACATTACAATGGTATTAGAGTGAAATTCCTTCACTGGTAAGTGATAAACATTGATGATCTAGAGGAGAAATTTATTTTGCAGAGGAGATCATATATTGTGATGAGGAATATCAAGCCCTTAGTGAGTCATTCAGAGCTCAAGTAACATTCCAATAGTTTGTATCCATAAAAAATCCTAGGTGGAGAAAAGATGAGGTTGAATTATGGGAAAAAAAGATGGAATAAGTAAATTATTGGAGCAAAATAGAAAAGGAAAATAGAGCCAAAGCATTCAAGGAGGTAGATAGATCACCAAATTCTAGCAGGGAAATTTGCTACAGTTGCAAAGAACCTTGGGAGCTAGATCACAAATGCAGGGGTAAAGGGAGAGTGCATTACATTGAGGTTCAATATGATAGCAATAAGGAGGATGAGTATGAGGATGTGGTCTTAGATGCCTCATTATAGAATCCCCGTGACTCTTTTGCATTTGATAGATAGAGTGATGACCATGGTGCTTGTGAGGGTGTAGATGTATTAACACCTAGGCATGATGAGATTTAGAGGTTAGATGACCTACCTTTGGAAATTGACATGACTTCTAAGGAGTTTTTTCTTGGGGATGAGGAGCTTCCCATGGACTTGAGTGTGACATAGACCTTACCTTCTCAGACACATATGATAGGCATGAAACAGGAGGATATCAATGGAATTTCGGATGTGGTAGAGGAGCCTTGTGTAGTATTTGAACACAAGGGACATATGTATCTACAGGCCCATGAGGAGAGGTATGACTTGGAGCTAGTTGACTATATACATACCTATTATTATGGGGAGAGTGAGTCACCTATTTTGGGGAGTCCATTTATAGATCAGGTTGGGGAGACCGACATGTCGATGGGATACTTGCTTCAAGGACCAATCTACAATGACAAGGATACTTTCCTTTTTGGTCGAGATGGCCATTTCACATGTCTGGACACATCTGTATGGGATCCAGGATAAAATGATATAAGTAGCATGAGTGCATAGGAGGATATAGTTGTACATACAGGATACATCGAGATTTAGATGGAGGTATTCGTAGGTGATGATGTCTAGTGCCATACAAGATGGTTCAATAGCACAGCAGACAATGGACAATACAGTTCCTTATCTCTTGAGGAGTATGTTAATGGGGATTCCATTTTTTACATTAGAAGTGAGAGTAATGAGGTATCACCTCAACAAGATTGTTATTAGGAGTCATGACACTTGACAAGACAAATCATAGTCAGTAAGGGCATGATCATGGCAGCCATTGGATACATTGATGATACACATGCGTTGGTGACAGGATATTGTTGGAGGGCCTCTATGGAACATGATAGTTTAAATGGGGATATTTCCCTTGATTACTTCCATAAACTCAGGGAGAGACTGATGGTGATGAGGAACGACTACCAACAACTACTTATGGATAAAGATTACCTCTTGGAGGTTGGCGTGATGTATCACACGACGCTGGGGGAGAAGGAAACTAAGGTGGACCGACTCACTCATGAGTTGGTAAGCACATGGGGATTATTAGAAGGTGCATAGACAACCCTTAAGGAATCAGGGTCCAGAATAGAGGATATCCTTGAGGAGACTAGTCATGGATCCACTTCATGTATCTTAGCAGAGAGGCAAACATTTACTTTAGCTACATCACCAAAGGATGTTAGTGGTTTTGTAGAGGAGCACCAGATGATGGAGGAGCATGAGGAGTACCTAGGATCACTGATTCTTATGGAGATATGTGATCAAGATATGTAGGATGATTTCCATGTGTCATAGGGACCACCATTCATGAGGGGTTATGAGGCAATTGTTCATACAAATACACTCGAGGATTTCAGAGCTAGGAGCAGTTATGAGGACGCTTCCATTTGGGTTCCAAGATTGTTTGACATCCATGTAGAGGTTTACCCAGTAGTACACCTAAGATACAAGATGATGCAGGAGGATACAAGATCTTGCATGAGTTCATAGGGTCATGCAAAGGTGTACATTGGGATATGGGGGATGCATTGGAGTGCACGGAGGAGACATACTTAGTGGAGCATGGAGATTCCTCTCCCTTGAAGCAACTATATAAGTGATGATGGAGGGAGAGTGATCAACCATTAGTTTTTGGAGTTACCTATTGTTGTACCCAATGGTTGGAGTTTAGTGATGAGTACAAGTGATTATTCACCATGGGTTCCAGTGGATGAGTTCTTGGTCAATGCTTTGGGATTGACCAATGCAAATGAAACTCCCCAATCTTACATACAGTTGTGTGGGACATGGAGAGATGTTATATAGAGACCTTTGGACATGGAATTTATCATTATATACAATAGGATAGGGGAGGTTCATCCAATATCATCTGATGAGACTTTGGGCGTGATGGAGAGCATTTTCTGCCATGGAACAGAGTATATTCCAAAGGTGGATATAGGTTCAAAATCTCAGCGAGATGAGGATGGGGAGAAGAGATGGAAATATTCTTCTGATGAGGTCTATGAGGTTAGTTGGCAGGATGTATGGTCACAACAGGAAGTGTCAGAGATATTGAGGACTGTACATGATGTACCTATGATTGGTAGGCTTGGACATTTTAGGACTTGTCAGCAAGTCAGAGAGAGATTCTGCTTGGGGGATCTAGAAGATGATGTCATGAGACACATGGGGGAATGTTTGGTATGTCGGCATCATGATTTAGGTCATGATTTTGTAGCCACCATTGTTTCAGTGCTGAGTTGGGAGAGTATGCTAGCTTATCTTGACCCTAGGGCACTAGAGATATATAGTAGGGATGACATCATATGGATATTGTTGGAGCATGGGACTCCTCAGACTATAGTATGGGTTGGAAAGGAGGTCGAGATTAGTGATTATGGACAAGAAAACATGGCTATCAACATAATTCATCTAGGGGTTTACAGTATGACATCCTCAAAGTTATGTGATGTAGGATTTGGTGCTCTTATAGAGAGTAGGACGATTTTATGGACTTTCATGATTGATTCCTTCCATTGTTTGGGGAATTTGAGAGTAGGTCGAGATGAGGATGTTTTGTGGCAGGATTGATCTCCTTGGTTGAGGATCAGATATATCAACATATTATCTTCTTGGTTAGTAAGGAATCTGTATTCTATTGAAGATGGTAGTTGGGAGATGGGTTTAGGTGAGAGACTTCTTGATGGATGGATATTGTATTTACTTATTCCATTGGTTGGGTGTATTTAGGAGACTCATGGTGTTGATATCTTACAAGAGTATACTTCACAGGGCACTTCAGTTCACATCTTGATATGGCATCCAAGGATTGGAGTTCTTGGTAATTCATAGTTTGATGGATTTGAAATCTGAGTGGAGTAGTTGCTTGATGAGTTGACTGAGAATCAAGTGCACATGATCATTCTACTCATCAAGAGCATTTTGGGTATCATGCATGGTGAACACTTGGAGGGGCCATGTCTTGAGGGGAGCGTACTACATGTCACACAGGTCGATATGTGACCCTAGTATCATATATAAATTGATTTAGTTAATGCTTGAGGACAAGAAATCTTCAAGTAGGGAGGATTGCAATGTCCCCATTTTTGGATATTTCTATGTTACGGAGTGGGATACTTGCCAAAGTAGCCAGATGGGTGTGATAACAAGGTCAAGAGATATTTAGGGGTTTTATTGGACCCAACTTGTAGCATTCATCATATTTCATGATCATGATCCATTCCACACAACTTGTCTTTGGTTTCATTGCATTCCGATGATTTTCGTAATTTTGAGTTATTATGGAGCATATTTTAATTAAATTCACTAAGGAGGTCATTTTGGGAATAATTCTTGAAGAAACATCTTAGTGTAATATCTCATCAAAATCGGGAGGAAGAGAACTACATGATAGGATAATGAGAAGTGACTTCCAGTGGCCGAAGAAGCCATAAGGAAAAATAAATCACTTTTTAGAGGAAAAAAGGTTAATTAATTAATAAAGTGGTTTTATTAAGGAATATTGAAAGAAAATTAAAATTCACATTTATAGAAAAATATGAATAGAGGTATAAAGGAGAGATAAGGGATTATATTCTCTCATTATTTTGATAGTCATTTTGATGTTTGGCTTCTTAGCTGGAGATCCCATGATACTTGGGGGGTTTTGAGGGTTTTGACTGAATAACCCCTAGAGATCAACAAAGGATTTAAATATTCTCCTGTTCTTGATCCAATCTTGGCCAAGAGGTGAAATATTCCTCCCTCACCATTCTACATCAGTTCAGAGTTACTTGAGCCATCAATTTAGCAAGGCGGGGTGCACGAGTGAGGGTTTTCAGCAGGTTAGGTGCACCAATTGAGGAAGACATGTTCAATTTTCCTTAGAGAGGCTAGATCTTCAGTAGCAGTCATTCTAGGAGTGGTTTCTACCATCCTAGCGCCCTTTTTCATCAGTGAATGAGGGAATTATTCAATAGATCTATTCTATCATTCAGGGGGGAGTATTTCTCTTCAGGAGGTGCATTGTCCTTAGTGGATATTGTTGCATGGAGTGGGATATCACTCCCAACAACTAGGATCTTCACCACATGAGTTTCCTATCACCCAATATATATATTGGCATTTCGTTTCATAGGTTTGGAGGTCATCTTCAAGGAGGCCGAATTCTTAGCTTGCTGCAACTAGGAAGGGTGCATTTCTACTAGAGAAGACATCATCTACAACAAGGGAAAAGGTTTTATCTTGAAGGTCTCTAGTATTCATCTTGGGGAGGATTTTGGAGGCCTATCTCTTCAAATTTTTATTTTAATTTGGAGGCATTATCAACCACACTCATTATTCTTCTATATTTTGTAACACAACTGACCCCTAAGTACCCTTTTTAGGGGTGGGGCATAAAAAAATTTATTTCCTCAATCATCTCAAATCCTCTTTTTGGGGTCTCCATCCTCTTCTACCCAATCGTATCTTTCTAACGACCAATAATAGGCTCAAATCTGAGCTTTGGATTGCAAATTATGACCTTCCAAAGCTCTTTGGGCATTATTAGTCAAGGGCCATGTGGCACCTACGTGGGTCCATCTCATGCGTACCATTGCAAGTTCCCTAAATTCCCAGAGATTCCCTAGCATACCTACATCCATGGTGGAAGTTCTTCCACCATCCAATCCAATGACGTAGCTTCATCCTTGTTTAACACATAAGATTAAGGGAAATTTGACATTTGGCGCTTCGGCACTGAACACCCCTTTTATTTCTACACGCTTATCCTTCAGAGTCCCAAACTCTCGAATTCCCGAAGGATCCTGAACTCTCACCACATGGCTCCAGCCTTCAGTCCCTTCATGTTATCTATGACACTACACCCCAAACCTTCAGAGTTTCGAAGTCCTGGACTCCCAAAGGTTCCACCCTTGCATGTGGTGGTGTATGAAACATAGAGGCAAGGACAGGTGGGTCACAAGTACTCCACCCGCCAATAGGCCAAGAGAATATTTTCCAGAGGGGGTGAAACGTGACAAGGTGTTGATTAATTGGGTTGGTTTTCATTGATGTCAACACTTGAAGAAATTTCGGTAGCGAATTTTGGTAGCACATGGTTTGGGTAATGGACCTTGATGTATAAGGGTATGAATTTTTATATATTTGCAGGTAAGACTATTCTAGATGGATAGTACATGTCATTCCATTTATGGTGGTATGTGGAATGTCACATAACTCCTCACGGTTAGAGAGTTATGGCCATGTGAAGTTGGAGGACCTTCATGAGTCATCTAAAAGCCCCCAAAATTCAAAGTGTTTGCAAAAGAAATTATTTAAATAATAAAGTTAATGGAAAACTCCCTAAAATAAGGAAAGTGGGATGGTACATGATAGTATAAATAAGAGGCAAGGCTCTCTCATTTAATTACACTTGAACACATTGAATATCTTTTTTTGTGTAAGGCTTATTGCAAGTACTCATTGATACATCAGAAGTTGCGAAAGTCTGAGTTAGTATAAAGGGTTGACGACGAAATTTTTGAAATTACAACAAATATAAAAAAAAAACTATTTTTTGAGGCGTACGCGGGCTGACAGTGTATTAGAATGTGTACATACGCAGGTTGGAAGTGTATTAGGGTGATTACATGTGGGTAAATCCATGGAAACTTAAGAAGATGAAGATGCAGAGATTCTAGATTACGAGATCAAGCTCCCAGGAAGGTCTACAATGCTTAGATACATAAGATCTATCCATTGGTTCAAAAGATATGTCTTATTTATATGAATAGTTGGATTTTGATGTATGCTTGAGAAATGGTTATGGAGATTTCAGGACTCTCCCTAGAGAGACTAGTGGCTACATGGGATCTTTTGTATAAGTCAGATCTATAGAAATACAGTGTTGGTATAATTTATCATTGAGACATCTTATTAGAGTTGTAGCACATCTTGTATTTCTTGGCATATAGCTAAGGGATTTTATGGTACAAAGTTGAGATATTGTATTTGTGAAGTGGTTGATGTATAGAAACGATGAATACCAGGAAGGGTTTGATGTCTGGATTATGTGAGGGATATTATACTTGTTTATGATTACACACACTCATATGGCACATGATTAGAGAGAGATATAGAGTTTTTGTATAAAGGTTATGTATGAGGATTCATGCACATGGTACAGTTACAGTCTGGATATAGTGACAGGTTGAATATCTATGTGAAAGAAGTTGCAGAGGGTCAAAAGTTTTTAGAAAAAGAAAACCCTAGTTTTCAGAAGGTATACATAGTATGCATAACAGACAGTATGCATACATACGCAAGATTTTGTATAGACAGGGCACATACATACACATGTTGCAGAACTATAGGTCATGTATCCCTAGTTTCAGAAGGCATATGCGGGCTGCTTAACAGATAGAATGCATACATATGTAGGCTATTGCACAGATAGGGCACATACATATGTAGGTTACAAAACTATAGGTTGTGTATCTGTTGTATTTTTGTTGATACATGTTTAGTTCAGGTACAGATTGATTACAAGGAAGTTGTACAGGTTGGATGTAGGTCAATGGTATAGGTTGATACAGTTGTACAATGGTATATCTCACAGTGATAGTGTGACAGCGGTTCCATTATTCTACTTCTATTTCAGGGTGGTTGGATGAGGAAAGGAAAGGTGGATGTAGCCACCTTCTGGTTGTAGTCAGATAACATGGGGGGTTGTAGCCTCCTTCTAGTTGTAGCTAGAGAATTGGGGAGTTGGAGCTTCCCTCATGTTGTATCCTGAGAAACTAGGGGGTTGGAGCCTCCTTCTAGTTGCAGCTGGAAAACAAAGGAAGTTGTTGCTTCCAATGAATGTAATTATTCAATACATATAAGAAAAATCATTCTGTGGTTTTCTCCCGCTTTGGGTTTCCATGTAAAAACACTGGTGTACTGTGTATGTGTATGATTGTTCATTTGTTCATTTTTTATTTACTTTGCAAATATTGGATGATAATGCTACATTGATATAACACTTGCATTATATGGTTAAAAATGATTAAATTTCTCTATTATTGATTCACCCCCCCTCTCAGTAATCCAACAATTGGTATTAGAGCGGGTTCCTTTAGAAACTAGTTTAACCACTGAAAGGTAGATCATGGAGAGAAACAACATGTATAAAAATGGAATACCATAGTTTGATGGACAAAAGTATGCATTTTAGAGCATAAGGATGAAGACATATACAAGCACATGGATTTGAAATTTGGTAATCAATTGTAGATGGATACACAGTACCAACAGTTCTGCCAACAAATGACAAAGCAATGAAACTCGGTCAGAATAATTCCAAAGCCACAAATGCACTTCTAAATGGTTTTGGAGAATCAATATTCACCAAAGTTGCACATTGTAAATCTGCTAAAGATATTTGGGGCAAACTTCGAAATATTTATGAAGGAGATTCAAAAGTCAAAGTAGCAAAGCTTCAAACTTATAGAGGTCAGTTCAAACAACTAAAGATGAAGGAACATGAGAATATTTCAACTTACTTTTTACAATTCAATGAAATAGTAAATGCAATCTTGAGATTTGGAGAAGAAATCAAAGAATCTGTAATTGTTCAAAATGTACTAAGATTTCTTCCTATGATATTTTACCCTAAGAGATCAACACTAGAAGAAAGAGCAGATCTAAACTCAATAAGCATAGAATAAATACTTGGAATCTTCACAGCATATCAAATGAGAACTGAACAGGAAAATCTAGATATAAAAGAAGTAGCCTTAAAATCATCCAAAAGGTCAAAGAAAAAGGGAAAGAAAAAGGAAAAATAACATAGTAGTAGAAGTGATGTCTCAAAATATGATAAAGAAGTGGCCAACTTTGTCAGAAGACTAAACAAGGGAACCAACAAAAGGTATAGAGGTAACCTTCCTTTGATTTGTTTTAATTGTGATGGTATTGGTCATTTTGCTAACAAATGTCCTCATAAGAAAAGGAAAAATGCTGAAGGTTACTCAAATAAAAAACAAACATATAAAGACAAAAGAACCACAAAGAAAATTTTCAAGAAAAACTTATGCACCAAAGAAGACATCTCATCATCACATGAAGATGAAGTCAGTGACAATGAGATATAAAGAGTTATATTCATGGTAGTAGAAGACTCTGAAGAAGAATATGAAGAGGTCGAAAGACAATATGAAGAGGAAAAAGCTGACTATCGAGAAAAAATGTTGTGTTCCATAGAAGTTATCAGAAGAGAAAATAGGAAAAACAAGAAACTACAAGCAGAACTAGACAAGAAATAAGACACTCAAGAACTAGAACAAATGATCACAAGTTTGAAGGTTCAAATTGAAGAAGATAAAATAATTGAAGAAGCACTCAAGTAATAGATAGAAGGAAGAGATAGGATCATTGGAAATTTGGAAGCAAAGATTGTCACATTAAGAAAGGATATTGAAATGAAAAATACACAGAACAACTGAAAAGTTTTGAATGACATTATCAACAGTTAAAAACCTCATCATGACAAGTCCAGAGTCGGATACAATCAGACAGAAAAGGAATCAAGCTCCAAAACAAGAGAATAAGAAACATATCCAAAAATCAAAGGGGATATGAAGGTCTACAAAGAAAATTACAGAGACACTCCTCCACCAAGAAGACTCAAATTTCAGAATCAACGAATGACAGAAACAGATAGGCCTCAGGAGGAAAAATGATCCATAAGAGTAAATCCTTTCATAAGATCTTCAACTCCCATGTATAAAACTATATTTTTTTGTTTATTTTATGCATGTAATAATTTTGGGCATAAAGCTGTGAAATGTAGAGCTAACAATAGGAACATAAACAACTTTGAAAGTCATACACAAAAGGGTTATCCAAGAAGGCCTAGTGAAACACAGAGAAGAAGCTACAATAGGTTTGAATCTTTGAGAACTGAAGTATAAAGAAAGAATATGGATAGGAAAGAAGAATCAATATAGCAATGAAGAATGCACACTCTCTCTACAAGCTAAGCAGAAGAAACATGGTTGGTATGTTGACAATCTATTCAAAACACATGACAGGTGATAGAGACAAGTTTCTTACGTTAATAAAGGAAAGAGATGGACCAGTCTCCTTCGGAAATGATGATTCAACTAAAATAATTGGAAAAGGCACAGTCAAAATTGGGAACAAGAATACCAAGGAAGAAAACGTTCTACTAGTAGAAGATATGAAACATAATCTTCTAAGTGTGATTCGAATGTGTGACCAAGTTCATAAAGTTACTTTCGAAAATTGATTGCAACAACTGCAAGAACTTCAAGAAACATATATGTATTAAGTAAAATTGGAAATGAAAAGTGTTTCCTAGGAAAGGAAGATGAAATTTGGCTATGGAACAAAAGAATGGGTTACATACATTTTGATAACCTTGTCAAAGTCAGCAAAAGGCAAGCAGTTAGAGAAATGCCTCAGATCATGAAACAAACCAACACTTTATGCAAGCATTGTCAACAAGAAAAGCAAACAAAGACCAAGTTCAAATCAAAGGAATATTCAACGACAAGACCATTGGAAATTGTGCATATTGATCTAGTTGGACCAACTACAAGAAAGGGTTTAAATGGTGAGAAATATTTTATGTTATTAGTTGATGATTATACAAGAATGACTATAGTTTTCTTTCTCAGGAATAAGTCAGAAGATTTTGAAAACATCAAGGTCTACAAGGAAATGGTTGGAAATGAAATGGATTCAAAAATCAAATGCTTGAGATCTGATAATGGAGGAGAGTTCACTTCAAAGGAATTTATGGACTACTGCAACATGCATGGAGTAAAAAGGGAATTCTTCATTGCTAGGACACCTCAACATAATGGAGTTTTTGAAAGAAAGAACATGATAGTACATGAAATGGTTCGAACAATGCTAATGGATTCCAAATTGAAAGATATATTTTGGACACAGGCAGTGCATACAACAGTTCACATTCAAAATAGATTAATGCTTAGAAACAACACTGACAAAACTCTCTACAAGATATGGAAAGGAAGACCAACAAATGTGAAGCACTTCAAAATTTTTGGAAGAAAATGCTACATTAAAAGAGAAGATGGCAGAATGGGAAATTTTGACTCTCGTGTGGACAAAGGAGTACTTCTTCGTTACTCAAGTACAAGGAAAGCATACAAGTGTTACAACCTGAGATTGAAAAAGTTGTAGAAAGCATCAACGTAACAATTGATGAAACAAGTAGACAAGAATTGAAGGAAGAAGAAAATGAATCAATGGAACAAATTTACAAAGAAGAAGAAGAAAATGAAAAAGAAGTAGAAGAGGAAGATGAAGAGGATCTGATAGAAGCAAAAGAGAAAGTTCAACAAGTGCCTCCAAAGACACCTAGAAGACAAGTACAGAAGAATCATCCTTCAGATCATATTATCAAAAACAAAGATGTAGGAGTTGAGACCAGAAGAAGAATCTGTTCACCAGAACAAACACACCTAGCACTCTCATCTACGATTAAACCAACCTGTTTTGAAGAGACCAACAAGGATGAATTTTGGAATAAGGCCATGGATGAAGAATAGGATCAAATAGAGAAACATGACACTTGGGAATTGGTTCCTAGACCAAAGAATAAGAATGTGATCGACACAAAGTGGGTTTTTAGTAATAAATTGAATGAATATGGACATGTTATAAGGAACAAAGCTAGATTGGCATGTAAATGATATGCATAGGTTGAAGGAATCGAATTTGAAGAGATATTTGCCCCAGTTTCCATAATGGAAGGAATCCGATTGATTTTAGCTTATGCATGCTCCAAAAATATTAATGTATCATATGGACGTAAAAACAACTTTTTTGAATGGGGAACTTGAAGAAGAAGTCTACATTGAACAACCAAAAGGATTTCAGTTGTCAGAGAACATAGATTATGTGTGTAAATTAAATAAGGCCTTGTATGGTCTAAAAAAGGCTCCTAGAGCATCGTACTCTAGACTAGATAAATATCTACAATAGGCAAGGTTCAGAAAAGGAAGTACAGACAACAACCTCTACATCAAGGTAACTCAATATAGTATTTTATTAATTGAAGTTTATGTTGATGATATTATTTTTGGAAGTATTGATGACAGGTTAAGCCATAAATTTGCAAAGGACATGCATAATGAATTTGAAATGTCATTACTTGGAGAACTATCCTTCTTTATTTGTCTTCAGATACATCAAAGAAACCGAGGAATTTTTATTTTTCAAACCAAGTATATCAGAGAAATGCTAAAGAGGTTCATAATGGAAGATTGCAAACCAATTATCACTCCCATGCAAACTAGTTGCAAGTTGAGAAAATATGTTGATTCAAAGTCTACGGATCAGAGGCAATGCAGGTCAATGATTGGTATCCTACTATATGTGATAACATCCAGACCAGATGTAATGCAGGAAGTTGGACAGGTGGCACGATTTCAAAAAATACCAAAGGAATCACATGTATTAGCAATGAAGAGGATTTTCAGATATCTCAAAGGAACAAAAGAGTTTGGATTATGGTATCCAAAATGAAAGGATCTATCACTTATTGCTTACACATATGCATATTGAGCAGGTTGTATTGATGACCGATGAAGCACTAGTGGAGAAACATTCTACTTGGGTGAATGTTTAGTATCATGGCTAAGCAATAAACAATCATCAATATCTTTATCTATAGTCGAGTCAGAGTATATTGCAGCAACAACATGTTGTACACAAGTTCTATGGGTGAAACAAACTATGAAAAATATACAGGTTGAGTATGATGAGTGTTAGGACCCTATAATGTACCTTTTTTCTCATAACTTTTACTATCATTACACCCTTTTTCCACTCATATTTAAGCCTACATTGTCACATTAATTTATTTCCCAAAGGTATATAACGTTTTTTCTCTTTGCTATATGTTTAATTTGTTTTACATGTAATTTTACATTACTCTCATACTTAGCCATTAATCAGAAATATACAGTTGTTGAAACAGTCTGAACTGTAGTTAATACTATTGCTGCTTGAAGATCACGTTGCTGAAATAATCAACAGTATCTCGTTGCTGAAATAGTTCGTGATTGACAATGTTGAAACAAAATTTCACATACAGCAGTAACAAGAAGGAGCTATTACACTGGCCACAACAGCCGCACCTTAAACTAGCACCCACCATTGCTGCTGCTTAATTGACCACGTTGTTGAAATAGTCAAAGGATGCAAATCTTGTTGCTGAAACAGTCTGCGATTTGCGATGCTGAAACAATATACAAACAACAGTAATAGAAAGATAAATAAAGAAGCTGTTACATTGGCCACAACAGTTGTACCTCAAACCAGTGCCATTCCAACCACTGTAACAACATCTTGCTATGGGAGATCAGAATCTTCTATTCTAGCAAAGAAGATCAAATCAGGCTAAGAATAGGATTTGGATGTACGCATGTAATTTTATGCTTAAATTGTATTAAGAGGATTCTCCCCTTTAAATAAGGGGAAAATCAGCATTAGAGAGGGATTTTATGAAAGGCTTAGTTAGAAAGGAATTATAGAGAAGGAGCATGTTCATTTTGGATATTGTAACTGGACATATTTGACAGATGAATAAAAGATTGTTCTGAGCATTTCTTCTTAGCTCCTTTCATTTTCGGGGAATCTTGTGAGAAGGAGAGAGCCCACCTTCTTCACAAGATTCACCCATTAGTTCTGTAGTGTGTTAGTATTATTTTTATTTATACCTTGTTAAAACTTTGTTTTGCTGAAACTCTGTTTCCATTGATTGATACATTGTTTTCATACAATTCATTTCCAGGCACTTGTTAGTCATTTTGATTGATAATGAGTTTATGAAAGTGTGGTGATCAGAAACAGGTGTTGAAGATTCCTGCCTTGGGAATAGGGTCTTGTTCTGTGTTACAATTCATCATTTTGATTTATGATAATTTTATAAAAGTGTGAGAGTTAGAAACAGGTGTTGAAGATTCCTACCTCGGGAATAGGGTCTTGTTCTGTGTTACAATTCATTATTTTGATTTATGATAAGTTTATAAAAGTGTGAGAGTCAGAAACAGATGCTGAAGATTCCTTCCTTGGGAATAGGGTCATGTTCTGTGTTACAATTCATCATTTTGATTTATGATAAGTTTATAAAATTGTGAGAGTCAGAAACAGGTGTTGAAGATTCCTGCCTTGGGAATAGGGTCCTATTCTATGTTACAATTCATCATTTTAATTTATGATAAGTTTATAAAAGTGTGAGAGTCAGAAACAAGTGCTGAAGATTCCTTCTCTGGGAATAGGGTCTTGTTCTCTGTTTCAGAATAGTTAGTCTTCTTTGCAGTATGATGAAGGATCCTTTTTCTTAGGTTGTTATTCGTTAATGTAATTCAGGATTCTTTTGATAATTACTTTTCTTTGAATCTTAAACTCTGCAATAGATAGATTGCTTTTCTGTAATTCAAAGTAGGGCTTCAGTCTATTTAAGGAAAGGTGTGGTTAGTATAATTTTACTAAAACTCTAGATTGCTTTTGAGATTGAGCATATACAGTGTGTGATTGCCTTTGAAATAAATAGACTTCCCTGGGTTGACAATTTATGTAACACTTGATTGTTTAGTTGATAAGCAATTATAGTGCCCAACATTTTGGCGTCGTTGTCGAGGGAGGAAATTATAGATTTCAAAAGCATTTATGTTCTTTTAGATATATAGATTGCATGAGAGGACGCAGAGACCCCAAAGAAACTGATCCTACAGGTGGCAGGGGTAGAGGAAGGGGAGGAAGAAAGACTTTTATTGACGATATTATATCAAAATCTGAATTTGTTTCTCCTCAGTGACCAAGCTGTCGAAAACCAAAATCTCAACCTTCCTTTCAAGCAAAATTTGAAACGAGGAAAGAAATTTGGAGCCCAGAGATAGTTGACAAACCAACAGAAAACATTGAGGATCGAGCAAGTGCAGCAGGGGAACAAACAGAAGAAACTATGGATGAGTATAATGAAGAACTACACCATGAAGAACAGGCGGGTCCTGAAGGAGAGGTAAATGATGAAAACTCTTTCTCTACCTTAGGATTTCCAACTGGTGATCTTCTTAGAGGAGTAGCTCCTATGAAGAATATTCCACTTTTATCTTTACCTAACTTTCATGGATTATCTTTAGAATATCCTGATGAATTCCTTTTCAAGTTTGACATATTATGCATAAGTTATGATTACATTTCCAATGCTAAAAAATTAAAGCTATTTCCAACAACATTAAAGGGAAATGCATTAAGATGGTTCATGAGTCTTGGAGGACATGTAGTCACAACATGGGATCAGATGAAACATAAATTTTTGCACAAACACCAAGATTATTGCCGAACAAGAGAAAAAAGAGAGGAACTATTCAAGATGATACAGAAAGAGGATGAAAATTTGGAGGACTTTGTGGAAAGGCTACAATATAATCTTCAAAGATCTAGTCACCCCAATATAAGTAAATATATTCTTAAAACAACATTATCAAAAGGAGTAAGGGATGACTGTCTAGATATGTTGAACATGCTTGGTAAAGGGGACATATCTAAAGAATCATATGATGAAATTGTTAACCTATGTAAAAGATGTTCAAGAGGAGATGCAAGGAATAGGTCAAACAACAGGGATACCATATTTTCAGGAGTTCAAAAATTAACTAGTGGAGGAGAAACAAGAGCCAAAATAGGTAATATACTTGAGGGTTTTAAAACTAAAATGTTAAGATCTTTTGCTTCACAAATTGACACCTTATAGATTCAAAAGAAACAAGTCGAAGCAGAAGTAGCTCTATCCATCTTTTGTTCCAAATGCAGAGATAAGAACCCACGAAGGGAATGTCCATTGGACAAAAATCCCATTTGCACCATTTGTGATAAGGATCGTGAAACTCAACAATGCCCTTCTTTACCAGGAATCAAAGCAGCATTACAACCAACTGATGAAGAAGCTGAAGCTATCTATCTGTTGACATAGAGAAGGCAATGGAAACCTCGGGGACAAGGTACAAACCCTAATATTCCATTTATATCTTCTAATCATTGGAATAACTATCCTTCTTTTAGTCAAGCAAATTACCCTCCCTTTAATCCAATGCAATACCCAACCCTCAATCAAATAAATTACCCACCTATGCAACAAACAAACCCTCCCTTTGTAGACCCAGCAATGTGGAATCATTGGCCTCCACAACAACAACCCTACCTTAACCAATGGAATCCAAATTGGAGAGGTCAACAACCCAGTTCCCAAATCAATTGCCTCAATTACAATCACAATTTCAGAAACCACTCTCTTTACCACCAAGTACTCCATCGAACAATCAAATGATGAGACCCCAACTACCTATACAACCTAACCCTAACCCCAATAATAAGGCTGTGCAGTGCATTGATATTCAAAACCATCCTATATTTTCTCTTTTCCCTACGCAATGCAATGATATTCACTTACGATCTAGGAAAATAGTAGAACCCATCATTAACGACATTACCTCTTCTGATTCCAATAAAGAAGAAATAAAAAATCACGATGTCCCCGAAGAGGTACAATCGTCCTCCAACACTATGCTGAAACAACAAAACCACCATTCCCTGAGCGTTTAGCTTTGACTAAAAAGATTGAGCCACCTGCTTTCAATCTTCTAGGGGAATTACAAAATCTCTATGTCAAAATTCCACTACTGCAAGCACTAAGTGATGTACCAATTTATGCCAGAACTATGCGATATATTTGTGTTAAGAAGCCTGGTAGGAAAACTAAAGATCCCCTGATAGTCCATGTCATGGGTGATTTGTCTACACTAATGTTGGGTAAATATCTTCCTGTTAAATATGGTGATCTCGGCCATCCTATTGTCACAGTACAAATTGGAAAAACAATAATTCCTCGAGTTCTGGTAGACTTAGGCACTGCTATCAATATTATGACTCTTGAAACTTTACAACTGTTACAACTGAAGAATGAAATCAGAGATACCCCAACTATTCTAGAATTAGCTGACCGTTCTACAATCAAACCGGAAGGAGTCATTGAATATCTAATCATCTCAGTAGAGTCCTGGAACTATCTAGATGTCTTTGTGGTATTACAACCTAAAACAAAGTTGAGGGGTCATCCTCTAATATTGGGTAGGCCTTGGCTAGCCACAACATATGTCTTTATCAGCTGTAGATCTGGTTCAATGACAATTTCCAATGGATATGAAACCAAACAGCTTACCCTCTACCCCCATGCTACAACCTTGATTAATAATGACAACTTTTTATGGGTGGATTTTGACGATCAAACTACTCAACCTATCTTGACTATCGAACAAGCCTTAAGCCTTAAAGACATCACCGAGGATGAAGTGATTAATAATTTTATCTGTGAACCCTCCTTTGTGACTCCAGAAACACATAATCAACTCACTGCACTTTTGGAGTCAGATACCCAGGAAAACCTTAACTCTGATGACCCACCTCAAACATCATCTACCATATCTTATAAAAGTATTCCAGTAGAAATTGAACCTGGCAAAACACTGAATATAAACCCCAACTTGACAGTTGCTGAAACACAACAATTAATGAAGTTACTTCTTGAACACAAGGAAGCATTCGCATGGGACTATACAGATATGAAGGGAATCTCTCCTAAATTATGCACTCATCGTATCTATATCAAGGAAGATTGTCGACCGATCTGCCAACCTCAGCGACAAATGAACCCTAATTTACGAGAAATTCTTAAAGAAGAACTTCAAAAATTGTTGAATGCAGGATTTATATATCCTATATCTAACAGTGAATGGGTTTCCCCATTGGTAATAGTTCCTAAGAAAAATGGGAAATGGAGAGTGTGTGTAGATTATAGAGCCTTAAATAAAGCTACTCAAAAAGACCACTTTCCATTGCCATTCATTGATCAAGTGTTAGATAATTTGCCAGGGAAGAAATTCTTCTCTTTCTTAGATGGTTTTAGTGGGTATAACTAGATCAAAATTGCACCCCAAGACCAAGATAAGACCATTTTTACTAGCCCTTGGGGAAATTTTGCTTATAGAGTCCTCCCATTCGGACTACGTAATGGACCAGCAACCTTTCAACGAGAAGTTATAGGAATCTTTTCTGATATGCTTAATGACTCTATGGAAAATTTTATGGATGATTTTACCCTTTATTGTGTCTCTTTTGACGAAGCACTACAAAATATTAAGAAAGTACTTAACCGATGTATACAAGCCCACCTCTCCTTAAGCAACGAAAAATGTCATATGATGATGAGTGAAGGAGTGGTACTTGGACATTTTATTTCATCTCAAGGAATTCAGGTAGACCCATCTAAGATACAAGTCATTAAAGACCTACCTATTCCTAAAACCCAAACAGATGTGAGAAGTTTTTTAGGACATGCTGGATACTATAAAAGATTTATAAAAAAAAATCCAAAATGGCTTCTCCTTTGTTCATGCTACTTATGAAAAATATTGAATTCAAGTGGACTACTCTTTGCCAGGAAGCATTTGATGCACTTAAACATTAGTTATCTACAACTCCTATTCTAAGAGGACTTGATTGGACACTTCCCTTTCATATATTCTCTGATGCTTCAGATACTGCAATATGATATGTCTTGGGACAAGAAGAAAATCATCTCCCTTATGCCATCTACTTCATTAGTAAGAATATGAGCCCTGCTGAACTTAATTATACAATTATCTATGCTATTAATAAATTTCGACATTACATTACTGGCTATTCTACTTTTTTCCATACTGATCACTCAACCATTAAATATTTAATGAACAAATCGATCACAAATGCTCGACTCACCAGATGGCTACTATTATTACAAGAATTTGATATTGTGAGATCGGAAG
>CBVK0101548826.1:0-17503 GCA_900067695.1 Picea abies | reverse complement strand
GAGCTGTTGGGGGCTTGGGTAACTCTAATACTTGCAAATCAATGGAAAATTCCTAAGATTCAGTTGATGGGGGATTCTAAGGTGATTATGGATTGGCTGAACCAAAAGGGAAATTTAAATGCTATCGATATTGAAGGTTGAAAGCGTAGAACCAAGGTATTGACTACAATCTTCCATGAAATCAGCTTTCATCATATATTCAGGGAATATAACAAGGAAGCAGATCTCTTTTCCAAACAAGCCTTGCTAGGTCCAAAAGGCAGATTAACTTACTATACTTGGGAAAATGGGAAGGTAGGCCCACTATTCCATCAAAATCTCTTCTGAAGTCCGGGATCTTATTAGCTATTTTGGATTTGGCGAGTTTTTATAATTTTGGGTCCTGGATTCATAGTCTATAGTCTCCTTAGTGGAGCGAAACTATTATGTAGTTTGACTTTCTTTGAGTGCTTTCGCTATGGTCCCTTTTGGAGAGCACTTGCTAAGTCTTTAGGGACTGTAGTTATTTGTTATCTAGTTGGTGATAGTATAGTTACTGATGGATTTGTTTTTGGAAATATCCTTTTTTGAACAGTACATTGTTGATGTAAATGAGATTATACTCTCATATAATTTCGAGCGAATTTTCTATGGAAAAAGTATACACGTCACCATTTAACATCTAACAAAATCGCTACCTTTCTAAGTCATGTATTTACTTTAATAGTGATAATCTAAGTCATGTATTTACTTTAATAGTGATAGTCTAAGTCATGTATTTACTTTAATATTTAATAATGATAGTTAGAAATGTATTTACTTTAATAGTGGTACTTAGAAGGTATGATATATGACAAGTTTTTTTTAATGAGTAGTTAAAGTGGGGTATTGTTATTTTTTTAGTTTAAATTTGCAAAAAATAAATAAATTTCTAAGGCATGTATTTATTTTATTATTATTAATAGTAGTTAGAAGGTATGATGTGTAAATGGGTTTGATCAAAATGACTAAAGTGGGATATTATTATTTTTCTGGTCTACCATCAATTCTTAGTTATAATATGTTTGTTTTTTATGGGTCTATTTCCTCAAGTATTTGAGATCATCAAGAGAATTTTATTCAACCTCAGTATTTGAGATCATTGTCTGCCACCCATCTGAGAATTTTATTACCCCCAGTCTTTGAGATCATCGCCTGCCACCCATCTACTAAATAAAATACGTTACTTAAGAAATAGAAAACCTCAAGTTCTACACAATCAATCACTTAGCACATTGGTTAAGTCTCCATTTAACAAATCAAAGAACTTCGATTCTGCATTGTTGTCTGATTAGATTAGACAGTCAATCCTAAGCTCGAATCCCAGAGTACAATAACTATATATATTTTAATGAATGAGAAGCCAAATTTGTCAAATTCCCATGTCAACTGCTAAACTGTGGAGTAAATTCCAAAGAAACTCAAAATCCAGGAGGCCATGGACCAGGCATGGATCGCTTTTAATAGATAGTGCTCGCCAGTGGGATACACAAATATTAATAACACCAAAACGATGAAGATAAATGGCAAGTCACTTTCAGCTATCTAAAAAAGAAAAGACTATTCAGTTGATACCATTTTTCACATGATTTTGAATAAAATCAAACGAAAAAAGTAGGAAAAAAAATAACTCTCAATACCATTTTTCACATGATTTTCAAAATCAAATGAAAAAATAGAAAAAAAAACTCTCAATACCATTTTTCACATGATTTTGAACAAAATCAAACGAAAAAAATAGCCAAAAAAAACTTTCAAAATGTAGAAGGTTTAAACCCTAAAAACATGGGTCACGAGATACCATCCCATACACTAACCCAACAGTTAATGTAAACACAGCAGCAGCTGACTGTAACGCCTCAACAGCTCTGCAAAATCTTATTTAGCCACAGCTTTCAGCTTCTCCATATCTTTGGAGAAAGTCGGCTAATTTAGAGGCGAAGTGTCAGGAAAAAAGAATTAAAATCTGCCAAATTGCTCCACTTGTAGGGCCTTGCACATGGCTGCTCCCGTCAATCATTTTTGTAACGAATGCCCGCTCTACAAGGAATACACTAAATTAAGCAAAAAGAGAACATTGACAACTTTAGCTGGCAAGTGGAAGCCTTCCTTATCTCGAGGTAGGGCTGACTGGCTGATTTGTAATGAGAAGAGTAGTAGAGTGGAGCCCTCCTCTTGCTTTCTGGTGTCAGTTGGTGTACCTGTGAAGGCTTCAAGTTTGTTCTTTGGCTACAATTGGGAACCCTAATCACTTTCCCATGCAATGGTGTTGTCATGAAGTTGAAGTATCAGTTTTTTTTTTTAACTAAATTTAATTAGAAACTTTTATAAAGTTAGGAATGAGCAGACTTTTACCATGGTCTGAGTTTCATGTACTATGGAATATTGTTTACTTTAGCAATATATGAATGAGAAATCTCTATTGTAGGAGTATATTAATGAGAATTCATTGTAAGTAATTTACATTTGGACAATCTTTGAAATCAAGTTTTTAGGTCCAAAATTGAATGGTTTTAGGAGAGAGAGACATTGGTTTTAGGAGAGAGAGACATTTTTGAAATACCAAGGAGAAATAAGTAAGGAGTAGGAATATTATTGTGCACATAATTGTAAAGTATAGGTCCTTGGGATGCTTAGTATAGGTTTTACTTGTATTTTTTATGTTTGTGTTTAAGCATGTGAATGGTGAGTTCATTGTGGATAAGTCATTGTTATTGGAATTTTTGGAATGGAAAAGGTTTTTCATGGGAGAAATTTTAACTTGACCTCAATCTATAACAACATGGATAACTTGGTAAGAGTGGCATGTGATGTTGGTATCCAATGTATTTTTAAATTTTAAATACATGTTTTTATTAAATTAAAATTTGTCAAACAATTTACATCAAAGTCAATAACTTTCCCATGGTGAGTGGGAAATGGTCCTATAATGTAAGGTCAAAGGTTTGGTTTAAATTTGGAGATTCTCACTCTACAACAACTTGCTGAACAACTTGATGGGAGTGGCATGCAATGCTAGTACCTTTAATTTTTAATACATATCTTATTAAATTAAAATTTATCAAACAATTCAGAGCAAAGTCAATGACTTTTCAAAGGTGAGTGGAAAAGGGATTTATAATGTAAAGTCAAAAGTTTACATTTGGAGATTCTCCATATTTGAGAAAATTGGCAAACTATAAGCTCGAAAGCATATTTATGAAAATATATGTTACATATACACTAGACATGTAGTTGGGTACTTGCTTCTTAATAAAGATAGATTATTGTACTATATTAATATAAATATGGAGGGTTCAAATTTCCATGCATCAATAAAAAAACATTTATTTTCATTTTATTCTTAAAAAAATGAAAAATAAAATTACATTGACAAAATATATATAAAAAAAATTATAACTATCAGAAGATGTAAAACAAAATGTCTGACCATTGAAAAATGGAATTATTAAAGGAATTTAAAAATTATAAAAAGGATTTAAAACATATCCAAGATAACAAATTGGTCTCATTCAACAACATGGATACAATACTTTATCTTTTATAATATAATGATATCACTAAGGATATAAAAACATAATTGTTTACTTATATAATTAATTAACCATTTATATATCAAATCTATATTCAACATTATTTAACATCATTGAATAATCAAAATAAGTTAAAAAAAAAAAAACTCTCAAAGTCAAAAACCACCTTTTGGTTGAAGGCCACATTACTCCATTTCTACCATTTTTCCTGATTTGCTCATTATTTAAATGCATCCAACTATTGAAAATGAGTAAGATGTCTTAAATATCACATAAATATAGAGACGTGTAACCACCCCTATTGTTGTTTATTTGTCTATTATGAAATGGTGACGCCATCATTTTTCTTTTTTATGAATTGTACCATTTTACTAATCTTTATACATCACCATTTCAAGGTTGTTTAAAGTCTAACTAATCACTATCTTTCTTTGTATGTGATGTATTAAAGAAGTTATGTGGTTATACTTTTATGGGAATTGAACTTTGTCTAATGGTAAAAAATTAACTCATTTTTTATCTTTAAATCTATTTTTTTAGTATTTTATATTTGGTTTTTACTTATAATATGTTTGTTTTTTATGAGTCCAATCAAAGTACCATTTCATGTGGATAGTTTAAGTGTTAGTATTCTCAACAATTTATGGTGAAATACATTTCCCCTCTCTTGACATTTTATTGAAAATTTGTGTTCTCAAATTTATCAATAAAAATTTCTAACATTGTTCAAAACATTTCAAAATAAAACATAACACTAAAACTCTTAACAATATTAATAAAAATGTCACATAAACTTAGAGAATTCATACTGAGATTTTTTTTTTTATTTTTTATGATACTCTCTCGTTACTTCAATGACATCAATGCCAATTACACCATTATACTAATCAACTAAAGTGTGAAAATGTCAAGAATTTCTAAGAACTCTCAAACTTTTATCTTCGTTACTAAGCATATTATTAGTTACCAATTTAAATTAATTAATTTAACCAATGTCAAGAATTCCAAGAACTCTCAAACTTTCATCTTCATTACTAGGCATATTATTGGTTACCAATTTAAATTAATTAATTTAACCAATGTCAAGAATTTCCAATAACTCTCAAACTTTCATCTTCATTACTAAACATATTATTAGTTACCAATTTAAATTAATTAATTCAACCTTCGAAACAAAAAAAAAACTGCAATAACATCCTCACATTAAAAAGAAAACAAAAATAAAAAATATCCATAGCTCATCATATTTCAAAATACTATATAAACCAAGATGATATATTAATCAAACATAGTGACTAAAACAACACAAAAATACCAATTTTGACCACGAAAATGGTTAGAAAACTCACATTGTCATCCACAATTATAGTTCAAAATGATCCAAACCGATAAAATGCATACCAATCCTTCTATAATTCTATTCTCACTTACTTCAAACCCATTCCATTGTCATGTTCAAAGTTTGTGACATAAAAGACACTAAACTCATTAGACAATTCTAAACAACCACAATAACATGCATTATCATATCCTTACAAAGTGTAAAGGCTTTACCCAAATGCTCATTCTACCATTTTCCGCATACAAAAAAAATATGGAGAATGTCTTTAACCATTGATGGTATTAATGACGATGTGTAAAATTAAATGCCTTGGGATCACATGGTTTTGTTGGATGGATGGTGAGAAATGTAATTGTTACTCATGTCGACAGAGAATAGTATTCATCTAATTTTGGGGAGTTTTCAATTAATTATTATTACTATTATTTTAATGGTGTTTATTTGAACATTATGGATAACGGGTAGTGAGGAGCCATTGAGCCAATTGAGGGAGAAGAAGATGATGGATGATGCATTCATGGAATAGTTCTATTGCAATTAGTTCCTTTATTTCTCTCCTTCATATATTCTTTCAACAATTCAACTTGCTCAAATGTTAACAACAACACTAACAAGAGAATAATTTTCTCATGGACAACTTTCTTTCATAGTTCATAGTTTTCTCCCCTTTCTTCCATCTATGATAAGCTATCCACATGGGCAATTAATATTGTGACTAGTCCTTTCCAACCTACCCCATAATAACAGAGCAACAAGCTCACTACTAGGGCCATACCCTTCTTCAAGACTAAGAAACCTCCACATTGATGGGAACACCATGCTTGGGTCTTGAACTTGTGACCTCTCAAAGCCCCAAAGGATCAAAAGAGGTTGTGCAAACCATATCACCTATAGGATTTATCCCAATTCACAGCTTTATCCTCCATGTCACATGCAATCTTTTAACTAAGTAGGCCTTGTTTGGCACAACTAATATTGGGTAGTATGCATGACTTCCATTAAGGAAGAAAAGGCCTACTTGGATACCTTATCCCACAAAAGGCATCTTTTTTTAGCAAGGTGGTTAAAGGGGTTGAAATTCATCCATAATTCTCCACAAATTCCATATATTAACTCATGAGAGCTAAGAAACCTCTAATATTTTCAAATTATTTGGGCATGGACAATCCTACATAGCCACAATTTTATTGGGATCAATTCACACCCCATCCCCACTTACAATGTGACCCAAATATTCAGCCTTTGAAGGACCAAAATCACATTTGGAATGTTTGAGGAACAATTAGTTTCCCTTGAGGATTTTCAAGACTTGATCAACATGCTCCATATGTGTATCCCATGTTTTTCTATGGATAGATATATCATCAAATAATACAAGTGCAAAATTGCATGGGAAACATCAAAAAATCTTATTCATGAGGCTTTGAAAGGTGGATGAAGCATTGTGAAATCCAAAGGGCATCACTAAAAACACATAATGGCCTTCATTGTGGAAGGTTTTCTTAGGAATTTCCACCTCCTTCATCCTTATGTAGTGGTATCCTGAGCAAAGGTTAAGTTTAGTGAAGAACGTGGCACCATGAAGCTCATCCAAGAGATCATCAATAAATGGGATGGGAAATTTCTCTTTGATTATCTTGACTTATTAAGAGCATCAAAATATAGAAACATTCCCCATTTACCTTCTTTCTTCAATATCATGACCATTAGTGATGAGTAAGGTCTAGTGATGTGACAGATGACACCTACCTACAACAGTTCCTGAATAATCTTTCAATTTCATTCATTTGTGAAAAATGGTACTGGTAAGGATGCACATTGGGTGGTTGACTACATATAATCAAGGAAATATCATGATCATGTCTGCTTGTGAAAGGGGTAAGCCACAAGGTGTGCCAAATGCATAAAGATGTTATTTCAGGATCAAATACAAATTAGGGTGGATGTTCTATGGTGTCTTGTCCACAACTTGGATGACATTGAATAGGGAAATAATGCTAGAGTGGCCTTTCTTCTATAACATTTCCATATTGTGGGAGTTGATAATTTATGAGGTCCAGTTTAGTGAAGAACGTAGCACCATGAAGCTCATCCAAGAGCTCATCAATAGTTTGGATGGGAAATTTCTCTTTGGTGGTCAACTTATTAAGAGCATGAAAATCTAGACACATGCACCAATTACCTTTTTTCTTCAATACTGTGACCATTGGTTATGAGTAAAGGCTAGTGATGTGACAAATGGCCCCTACCTACAAAAATTCTTGAATAATATATTCCATTTCATTCTTTTATGTAAAATGGTACTGGTAAGGATGCACATTGGGTGGTTGGCTACATATAATCAAGGGAATATCATGATCATATATTATTCTGAAGGGGGTAAGCCACAAGGTGTGTCAAATGCTTGAAGATGTTATTTTAGGATCAACTATAAATTAGGGTGGATCTCCTATGGTGTGTTTTCCACAACTTGGATGGCATTGAATTGGGAAATAATGCTAGAGTGGCCTTTCTTCTATATAGCATGTCCATATTGTGGGAGTTGATAATTTATGAGGTCCAATTTATTGAATAATGTAGCACCATGAAGCTCATCCAAGAGCTCATCAATAGTTTGGATGGGAAATTTCTCTTTGGTGGTCAACTTCTTAAGAGCATGAAAATCTAGTCACATGCACCAATTACCTTTTTTATTCAATACCATGACCATTGGTTATGAGTAAAGGATAGTGATGTGACAGATAGCCCCTACCTACAAAAATTCTTGAATAATCTATTCAATTTCATTCTTTTCTGTAAAAGGGTGTTGGTAAGGATGCACATTGGGTGCTTAATTACTTGGAATTAGGGGAATACCATGATCATGCTCTCCTCATGAAGGGGGTAAGCCATGAGGTGCGTCAAATAAATGATAATTCTTATTAAGTATCAACTAGAAATCATGATGGATCTCTTGAGCTAGGTTGTCCATAAATTGGATGGCATTGAATTGGTAAATAAATCCAAAGTGGCCTTTCTTTAATAGTGTTTCCATATGGTAAGGGTTGATAATTTCTAAGGATCCAGGATTGAACCCCTTAAGAGAGTGTTGATGGCCAAGTTAATGTATAATTCCTTGAAATCCATGGTAATCAGACCCAATTTTCTTAAGCTCCCAATGTCAATCACAACCACCCATTTCAATAGAAAAAATTTGGGATTTGAGATGATAATCCCCCATTTGAAGTTTCACATTTTCACACTTTCCACCACACTTCATCATATGTCCATTAATGATTATAATTTGAAAATTGTGAACTAGTACATGGACATAAAAAACAAGTTCTTCTATCACTCGTCGATGAATAAAATTGTGGGTATTTCCATTGTTAATTAAAACAATCACCTTATGGTGCTTAATGTATCCAACAAACTTTATTGTCTAAGGAGGTTAAATGCTTAATAAAGCATGGAGGGAAATTTAGGGTTCTTCTTGAGGTGTCCAAGGTGGATTCTTTTGGAGGAGAAGGTGAATGATTTGTTAATTCCAAATTTGTGGTGGAATCCTTATAAATTTAGTCGAGTTGGTTAGGTTGGAAAAAATCAATTTTATACAATTTTTGTTCCTTACATTTTTTCCCTTTAAAATACCTCTCATCAGAATTGTAACAAAGTTTGAGGTGTTGGAGTTCAACCATTTCTTCATAGGTCAACTTTTTATCCGTTAAGGGTGGAGTAGGGGGGAATGGTTGGAGATTCCAGAGGAGGGAAAGGGAAAGGAATGAAAGAGATTTGGCCTATGCATTGATCACCATCTCTACTTCCAAAGCTCCCAGGAGAAAGGTAGCACAATAATTTGAGCCCTTAGAGAAGGTATCACCCAAGAGAAAGGTTACAAATGACTATGCTCTCCTTCAATGCCGGAGGAGTTGGGGGTGTTGCCAAAATTTTATCCCTCAAACAATTGTGTTAGGTCATGAATCCTGACTTTCTTATGATTCAAGATAAAATTTGTAGCAGTGTTAAGGCAGAGGAAGTTCTCAGACCTTGGCTTCCATGGTGGTCCTTTTTATCTTTAGACATTGAAGGCCTCTCGGGAGGTCTAATTTCAGCTTGGAGTCCTCATATTAAGGTGATGGATAAGGATATCATTACCTCGTGTCTAGTTATTTGAGATTTTGATGGATTGCTCAAATCCTCATTCAAGTTAATCAATATCTATGGTATGTATTCTAATCATTGTCCATTCTGAGAGTAGATCAACGAGTCTAGTGTCTATAACTATGAAAATATCATCATTGGGGTAGACTTAAATTTTACTCTCACCTATGAAGTTCAACTAGGATTGGCTTAAGGAGATGGACTGTCAAAAGTTGGTTGATGAGAAATGGAATCATTTGAATGAAGAGTTAGCGACATCTCTCCTGCATTGATTTTTCGAAAACATCTCGAAAATCAAACAAGCTACTTACACATGGGAAAAATCTAATAAGGAAAAAAAATCAACTCTCCTAAGGGAAGTGGAATCAAATCTCAAGTTTCTCATAATTGAAAGAGAAGCAGGTAGTCTGACAGAAGAAGAATAAGTATTGCTACATTCACATTTGAATAAAAAACAAAAATTGCTAGCGGCCAATGAATCCAATTGGCACCAAAAAAGCAAGGCCATCTGGATTCGAGAAGGGGGAAATAACACCAAATTCTTTCACATATTTTCCA
This sequence comes from Picea abies, assembly GCA_900067695.1. Lineage (NCBI taxonomy): Eukaryota > Viridiplantae > Streptophyta > Pinopsida > Pinales > Pinaceae > Picea > Picea abies. The sequence continues at coordinate 7,912 of CBVK0101548826.1, read as the reverse complement.
ACTATAATAGGATGTTCAACTCCATTTGGGAAATATCATACCAGGAAAGTTGAAAGGTTTCAGAGCTTGATGATGTTGTTGATTCATGTAAACATTTCTTTTCCAATCTCTTCAAGGCTCCAGGTGGTTGTCCCATATCGAAAATCCTTCAAGTCATCAACCTTTTCCCCAAAGCTATCACAAAGGAAATGAATTCCTCTTTATCCACGGAGATCACAAAAAAGGAAATTTATGAAACTTTTACTTCATTTCAAAAATGTAAGATCCCAGGTTTAGACGGACTTGCGGTGGAGTTTTACTTAGGGTTTTATGAACTTCTCAAGGGGTATCTGCTGAAAGTAACAAAAGAATATCAAAAAACTAGTAAGATAGGGGGTCCCTCAATTCAACTTTTATGTCCCTCATCCCAAAAAATCCAAACCCTTCCTCCTTTGAAGACTTCAAGCCAATTTCCTACTGCAATGTGATCTACAAACTAATTGCTAAGATTATTACTAATTGCATTAAGCCTATATTTAGTGAGATTATTTATGAGGAGCAATATGACTTCCTTTTCAAAAGAAAAATTCATGGTGTCATGTCTATAACTCAAGAAGCTTTGCATTCTCTAAATCTTAAAAAGATTGCCTTTTAATTGCATTAAGCCTATATTTAGTGAGATTATTTATGAGGAGCAATATGACTTCCTTTTCAAAAGAAAAATTCATGGTGTCATGTCTATAACTCAAGAAGCTTTGCATTCTCTAAATCTTAAAAAGATTGCCTTTATCGTTATGAAGCTCGACCTCCCTAAATATTTCGACAAAGTTAACTAGAATTTTGTAAGGCTTGTTTTGATCCAACGATGAATGAATCTCCAAATGGTAAACTAGATCATGAATTGCATAGAGACCTCCTCCTTCATTGTCCTCATAAATGGATCCCCTTCTCCTTCTTTGATATCATCAAGTGGTATTTTCCAAGGGTTCCCTCTATCTGTATTCATCTTCCTTTTAATCGTGGAACGTATCAGTCTCATTTTAAAAAAGGATCACAACAAAGGGATTATCAAAGGCCTAAAAATTACATACTCATAGATCCTTTCCCATTTATTATTTTTTGATGACGTGATTACCTTTGGTGAAGGAACAATCTTAGAATTTTGAGCTCTAAAGAAAACTATGGATCTATTTTATATGTCTACAAGTATAGAATTGAATAGTGCAAATTCTATTATGTTGGTTCAAGGATTGTAGGAGGCTACTTCAGCAGCCTTAGAAGATCTAATGCCCTTCTCGAAGAAAAATTTAGATGAGAGCCTGAAGTATCTGGGATTTGTGCTCAATCCTAATGATTACTTGTTTAAAGACTGGATATGGCTATATAAGAAAATCCCCAAAATCTCATTTTGGGTAGATCATTGGCTATCGAGGGGTAGTCGTTTAACTCTAATAAATTTGTTGTTGAGTAGCATACCTATATAATTTTTCCTCCATATCCAAAATAACTAAAGGTATCTTTACCAAAATCGGGAATCTTTGTTTTCATTTCTTGTGGCCAGGAAATAGAGAAGGAGGGATTCCATTGGTGAAATAGTCAAAGTTGGCGATGCCAAAAGAGTTGGGGGGATGGGGCATAAAAAAATTATTATCATTCTCAAAATACCTTGTAGCTAAAATCACATGGAGGCTCTTGCACAATGACATTCTTTAAGGTAGATTCTTTGTCTCAAAATACATCTCAAGTTTATCCATTATTGAATGGATAAGATCACCCAGGAAGAATGTGCATAACAGTTCGATTTGTTGGAAAGCCATGGTCAAGCATTATAATAGAGAACCATGTGATGTTTCATGTGGGGAAAGAAAGAAATATAAGGATAGGAAAGGACCCATGGGTAAATTCAGGGATAGGTTTCAAGTCGCTTGAAGATTTGGTGGAGGATCTTCACGATTGCGGTATTTTCTACTTAAAGGATGCAGTTGTTGGGGATCTAGTTATTCTTGAAAGAACTATCTAGAAGTTGGCAACTTCTTTAGATCTAGGAGGTCATAAATCTATTCTCTAGGAGGAGTTCACAAATATATTACAAGAAAAAATCATCTCCCTTCAAGAGGATGAGGAGGACACCCTCTTCTGGATAGATAATGAGAAAACAAGTATATACTCGGCCAAGAAGGGTTACCAAGTGATTGTTGAGGATGAGTTCTGGGGAGAAAGGAAATAGTGGAAGTGTTTCATCTGGTCCACAAAGACTCCTATTAAATGAAAAATCTTTCTCTAGCTATTCATGGAAAACAAAATTTTAACCTTCGAAAATGGGCTGAAAAGGGGTTGGGTTGGCCCCAACCATTGCTCTCTTTGCAAATATAGTGAAAAATCATTTTATCATCTCTTTATTCAGTTCCCCTATGCCGGTCTGGTATGGAAGGGAATAAAAAATATATCTCAAACTCAAAATTGAAGGGCCTAGTGGGGATCTTGAAAGCTGGCTTTTGCTCTGAAAGGAGGACAAAGACTCCCAAGCTCATATTCCCATTCCTTTTTTCTATATGTATTTCACTTGATGGTCAAGGAACAATGTTGTTTTTAACGACACTTTCATTCTGTGTGTAGTGGTGGAAAGTTTGGAAGTTAAACAATACATTTTTAATATATATTGGAAGAACACATTATGATTGATATATAATAATAATGGAAATATAATAAATAAATGATAATATATATCATACAATAAATAACAATAGTATTAATAATATAAATATTCCATATTTAGTATTTCAAAGATATTGAACATATCTCGAGACAATCTCACCAAGATCTTAACTAGGTTGAGGTGTACATATGGTTAAATATTATCAAATAGAAACATGACACATAATCATCCTTGAATTTTATATATCCAAATCAATTGTTATGGTTGACTCAATTCTTTCAAATTTGATTGGTTATTGAATTTCCAACTCAACATGCATGGTTTTTCTTATAAGTCCCATTTTTGGAGAAAATTTCCTCTAATGAAATCTTTTGTTCAACAACCAATTGCACCTTAGTTAGAGGTTGTACTACAAGAACATGGGATTGATTAACCATTTTGTTCCAAATGGTTTCTCTTCTTCATGTGAGTCCACTCAAAGATAGACCAATTGGGCTCACACTTAGAAGCACTGCAAGTTTGACTCGAGACTCGAATTGCAAAAATTTTCAATTGAGGACATTGGCTACCAATTGACTCGCACCAATGTGATGCAAATACAAACTTATCTCAACAAATTAGATTGTGACTTTGTCTAAAAGATCAAGTATTTAAATTTTGAACAATTGAACTTAAAAAAACTTTGGAATTATTTACCTAGTTGGTCCACATCTCTTATAATCTTAGCTAGGTTTTTTCCAAAGGTACATATTCTCTAGTCAAAGCATTGATATGTTGATTTATTTCCAGTTGCTCAATCTCGTCAAGTATCATACACTCGAAGCACTTCAACAATTCATATTTGACCTCTCTAGTTTGATCTTCCCCTAACTAGGCTTTATAATGATACCTTTGGTTTAGGAAATATGTAACTACATGTATTAATCCAGAAGGATATCAGTGGCCACCCACCTATTCCAACTGGCTCAAAAATAGGTTTTTTGGAAATTAACTATTTTTAGCATTTTTTCGGGTCCTAAACTTCTGGGGCCATTTTGAGGGCCTAAACGATGTTTTTTCATGATCAAAAACCTCAATAATCACCAAATACCATATTGGGCCTATGAAATGAATCTCCTCATCAAGACCTTTCCAACGTGCTATCGTGCACTCCAAACGGAGATCGTATGCAAAAGTTATGACCCCGAGAAATTGATGTACTAACTTACCCCAACAGGGCCCACATAACTTTTGGCGCTTCATCTCCTAGGGTTAGATTTTTGGATGTCTATGGTTTTGGAATTCTTGTTGATTGTAAAAAGTTTTTCAGAGCCTCATTGTACTCATCTTCTTGCGAATGAGCATAGTCATCACATCTCTTCTCAAAGATACACTGCCACCATTCTAGCAAGCTTGTTTTCAGTCTGCATTTTATAGTTTCATCATATTTCTTATTTTATAGAAGTCATGTTTTACTGTATTTGTGTTAGTATTCACTATGTATCTATGTTAATATGATAAATTTTGTGTTCTTATTATGTTCCATTCATAAATCCAGATCATGTAAAGAGTGATGGAATTGATTGTTCCATCTATTATCAGTCTCCTCGATAGGTTCATACTTATCTAATCTATCCTTGTATATTTTCTTTATGTGCTCCTTTTCCTAATCCATAGCCTCATAAATGTAACCCATGGCTAATTTTTCCCCATCCACCAACTATAACACCTTAACAATGGGATTTCCAATTTTCACAACCTCTACTATTTGTTTTCCAAAATGTGTTCTCAAAAAAGTTCTTTTTGGTGTATTTTCCATCTTGTTTGTGATCCCACTGAGATCCATTCCATTCATCACTCAAAAACATTTTTTTCAATTTTTGTACTTAGGAAAGGAGAGATTGAAACATGAGGAAGTGAGTTGCAAATCTTGTGATGAAAGACCTAACAGGGTCCTTTCCCCCATTGTTTTTCCTCATTAGGTTCAATACCCATGAGTTATTGTATATGTATTTTGTAATACTCTTGGAATGGTCTACAATGTTCCTAATCCAATCATGTTTTCCTATCTCCTCAAGTATGGGGTCCAAAAATATGGTTTTTTATTTGGTCTCTAACGTCTTACTAGAAATCATATAGTTAGAGGTATTATCTGTGATGAATTGAAAAATATTTTCCTCCCTGACTAACATAACAATATCATCCAAAAGATGAAATAATAGGTTTTGTTCTTTCACCTTACCAAATGCATCAACCAATTTAAAAAACATGGTTCCTTAAGGGAAAGATACAAGGATATTTATGGTTGTATGATTCTTTCCATTAGTCCATCCATCTGACATGATGGTACAACCTGTTTTGACCCATGACTCTTTAATATCCTTTAAGTATTCATCTATGGACAAAACTTCCTTTTGCAAAACATATCCACTCAAGCCATGCATAGTAGGGACTTTTCATCCCTTTTTGGAAGCAATAATGAAATCTCACATAGGTTGGTAATAAGGTGAGAAATAAACATTGAAGGAGATATCTGCATCATACTACCATCTAACTATGTAATCAAAAGAAACGTCTTTGTATCGCTTCTTCCAATGATTATCTAAGGCGGATTGAGTTTGGCTTGGTTGAGAGGCATTGACAGAGGTGGGGGAAGGTGTAAAATAAATTTGAATGATCTTCTAACATTGTTAGAAGGGATAGAGGAAGAGTCGTCAAATTGAACACTAGGATTTTCTCTCATTGTGGCACGTTGTATCTTCCTCTCTATTTAAACATTTATATATTTTTTCCTAGCCTTGTCTTCTTAAAATTTCTCCAATTGGTTTTGAAATTCTAATATAATCGATCTAGACTCCTTTGATGGTGCCTTACATGGGGAAACTTAGCATCTTATATCAACCAAGTGTTGTTTCAACATATGAAATCCCCCCATGTTTATGTGTTTCTTGCAATATTTGTAATACTTCTCCTCATTGAAAAGATCAACATGGATATATGCAGGGTATTTGATTGTTGGGGCCATGGTATAATTAAATGTAAAGAAATATAAAAATTCAAATATGAAATATTGCAAACCCTATTTTAATATGCAAAGTTCAAACCTCAAATGGGTAGAAGATTTCAACTATAAAACTTAAAGGATAGATTTTAGATATGCATTTTCATGAGAAAAAAAAAACGAGGGTAGATTTAACTGTTAATATACCATGGAATGAGGTAAATGGGTAGTGGACATAGTAATCTAGTCCACAACTCCTCCAAAATTGAATATGGGTTGTAGCCTCCTCACTTAGATGCCAAATCCACTACAAACAACCCAACATGATTTCCAAACAAACTTCATGAAGAAAACCTCTCTGTCACTTCACCTGAGAAATGGGTAGTGGACATAGTAATCTAGTCCACAACTCCTCCAAAATTGAATATGGGTTGTAGCCTCCTCACTTAGATGCCAAATCCACTACAAACAACCCAACATGATTTCCAAACAAACTTCATGAAGAAAACCTCTCTGTCACTTCACCTGAGCATCCATTATAACACAAATGAATCCATATATTCCTCAAGGGATAAATAGTTATTATTTTTTATTCATGATATGAATTGAGATATAATCAGTGTGAATATAAATACATGTAAGGGTGATGAGTCATGTCTTTGGAAAAGGATGTAATTTATCACTATTGCATATTAATGATATATTACATAATAATTATCCTATAAATATTATTACATGATATTTTCTTTATGACTATTATAAAATGATGTTTATTTATTACATTATGATAATATATGTAATATATTTCAAGTATATTACAAGTTTCCCCCCCTTAAAAATGCTTTATCCTTGAAGCATAAGCAATCAAAAACTTCTCCTTATAGAATGAACAATATTTTGTAATTGTCATCGATTAGATATAGTCGAGGACACAAGGAAATATTACTTTCAAATCCTTGAACGATATTGGTGCATCGAAAAAGGATGAATACATCCAAACTCAATTATTTTCTTCCTTAATCCTTGATTCCCGATTATTGCATATTTTTCTTTATTTTGATTCCATGTATTGTTGTTGTGACTTCTCCAATTTGTAGTAGTTGTTNNTTTGATTCCATGTATTGTTGTTGTGACTTCTCCAATTTGTAGTAGTTGTTGGACTTTGATAATGTCTTGTTGAATAATGGTTTTGAGATGCCCCATTCCTTGAATATTGATGAGTAGTTCATCTTCTTCTTTGATAATGTCGACTTTGATCTTCTTTTCTTCCTTGAAAAATTCCTTGGAAATGAGGGTGTCGATATTGTTTCACATGCAACGATTTTCCTTCATTTTGCATGCCCATTACATCTATCTTCTTTGTAGACATAGTGGCACCCTCTATCCTCTTTGCTTCATATTTGATTACTCTGGCCCTAGAGATAATACCATTATATTTGAGATGCGCATTCTCCAAATGGAGTTCAACTTCTTCAAGTATCTTCCAGTGACCTTGAATCTTATTTTCTTTATACTTTTGAAGCTACAATGTGATCCCATCTATCAACTTTTTATGACCTTCCTTAATTCTAGATTGCATTTTTTATTTTACCACATCAGTATCTAGGGATTCTTCAATCTTCTTTCAAATTTCCTCTTCAATTTTTTTGATAGTATCCTCTTAAATTTTTGTGATAATATCTTCATCCATATTCTTTGATTTAGACTCCTGTAAATTCCTTTCCACCTTCTTAACATCATTAATAAGTTCTAGTTTATGCTTGCATAAACTTTTGATTTCTTTATTCTTCTTTTTCAACTCTTCTTTTGACTCATAATTTTCCAATTTTTCTTTTCTATTATTTATTTGCTTTAAGTTTTTAGCCTCCTTAACGATTGATTCATTAAAGGGTTGCATCTTACAGAATTGTTCACCCTTGTTCTTAATTTCTTCTTTTAATTCATCATTATTTTTCTGTAAATTGGAAAGTTTTTCTTTAGATTCATTGAATCCATCTTCAATTTTATGCATCGCTTTCATTTTCGAGTCTTTCATCCTTCCTATTGAGGTCGATTTATTTGAAATTTCATCTTTTGGAAGTTCTTCCACTGATACAACTTCATTAATAACAATATTAGGTTTTTCCACATTGATTGCGTCAATGTTAGTACCCTTGTCCTATTGATACTAAGAGGGTCGGTGAATCAGTATCAAGTGAAATTTAAGAAATTTTTCAACTTATACTTAAACCATTCAATTATATCCAATGAGAAATGAACAATATCATAAGAGTTACACCAATACACCACAATACACC
>CBVK0101548825.1:0-12752 GCA_900067695.1 Picea abies | reverse complement strand
CAAGGGAAGTAATGACTTCCAAAGGTAGCTACAACTTCCAAATATAAAGTGAGGGATAAACCTCCAAAAGGAAGATACAATCCTCCAATATCAAGAGAGGATTGACCTCTCCATCCTTTCCCCTTCCTTCCACCCAAGAATATATGAGAGATAATAAAACTTTACATTAAATTATCACCATCAACCAACCATCACATAGAACCTGATAATGCTTCCAGAGAATTTTTCAACTTCTACAATTCTTCACTTCTTGGAATACTCTGATACTGTAGATAATATTACTCAATGCATTCTCTGAAACTCCTCCAAGTTTCACTCCCTGAATCCTCCAAAATGATAGACATTATCCAATTCTGGTTTATTCAGGAGCATGAACATGTAAAGAATGTCGCGCACTCAATATTTAACATCGGATTATGAAATTCGCACACCAAAAACTACAACCCGTACTCTTTCCAATGAAATTGGTCTTACTTCATCTGGATTCTCTATGAATAATTTATGACTGTTTTACCCGGAACACATGTTTATGACTAGCTTCAAGACTAGTCAAAAACCCTAACTTCCAGAGAGTGTATCTCCAAAATTATAGCGAATAAATAGATGATTTTTTTACCATAGGTACCTAGATATGTCTTCTCAATAACATAAAATTTCACCATCTGAATCATTCTACAAAAAACGTTATAGCGGAAATGGTAAGATGACCTATAAATAACATACCTTAGAACACATCACCAAAAGACTTCATCCTCCCTTGAAATCCGGCCTTCTTTACTTCAAATTTCCTCTTAAATTTGACTTATATCTCCTTGTTCATTAACAAACTTGTGTGTGTTGAAAAATGAATGTTTAATGAGATGTATTTATACCCTTTATGTCACTTCCTTTTAACATTAGGGCCGACCTGACACTTTCTTGTTTTGTAATTATTTTCTTTAATTATCTTCAGGGCTGACCTGCACTTCCTTCTTCAATTCACTTTGTCATATTCAAAAATTCATTTCTCCTCAACCATGGGATCCATGTGTCATGTCACCTACCACTGGAAACAACATGATGTATATTATCCATCCATGGGTGTTTTATCTGCATGTGCATTGTCCTTCATGTCCAAATACCTTCATCAAATCTTGGTGTCCAAAACCAATGACTAGGGTTGACATCAATGACAAAAACCAATCTTCCAACATGTCCATGGTTGGGTTTTTTGTTGTGCCTTCTTCATGTATGCAAGTAGAGTTTTATTATGATTTCTCATATGCGAAATTTCATTGTTTTTGGATGATAGTTTTTTACTGATATTTTCAACATCTCTTTTGTGAGTGCTTTTTGTATTGTTATTTTATTGTTGTAGATCTTTTAAATGTTGTTGAAATTTGCAAATTTCTATATCTTGGCACTCGAATTTCCTTTGGTTTTGTATAATTTATTCATCTTTGCTAATAAGAATTTTATTCAAATTTTTTAACTTTTCCATTAATTCTCCATGATTTTGTTGTTAGTTCTGATATGAATTCGATGAGAGAGCAAGGTGTCATAAATTAATGTATTGCAACATTATTTTATTGATAAAATGCTTGAATGCTATGTACTTTTTATCATGGTTAAAGTAACAGTAGATTTCAACCAATATTTCCCCATTACTACACCAACTTCCTTAGATTGTAAGACACAAAAATTGCGTTTTGGGGAGTATTCATCGACGTTTGATTCTAAAATATTTATTTCATCATCATACTCTTATGTAGGAGTTCTTTCAACTTCCTCTTTTGCAAGTTGTAATCTATTTTTCAATTTAGTATCAATATAATTAGAATATATAGAGAAGTCAATGACATTAATGATTTGGTCTCATTATGGATCCTCCCTAACATACGTATGAAAATATTGCTTGGTTCCAAAACATACCAAGAAGTGAATTGAACCTTCATTTCCATTTCAACTTGATGAACTTACCGCTTCAAATAATATCCTTCCTTGACTTGTATCATTTTACAATCCCTTCATAATTTTATAATCATCAATCCACCTACTATTTGTTCACTTTTCTTCTCTCCTAGATAAGAAGATATTTTGGCACTTAAGTTGTTACCTTTTATATATGGTTTAACTTAAAAACAGTTTGATTTTTTGTATATATTTCTTCCACATACAAATAATTTGGCAAGTTACCAATATTTTTACCTTTTTCGATTTTAAGTGTCTTCTTATATACTTGTATTAACCTTGTGACTTCTCACAACATCTCAAAATTTTCTTATCCTGCATGTAAGACATATTTATATTGTCTTTCATTTTATTCTTCCATGAAAAAATTCCTCAACCTAAAAAAATATTTATATTTCTTTTTCATTCCCCCATGCAAAATTCATCCACCATGGAATTTTTTGTTGGACTTGATACTTCTTTAAGTGTACTTTAAAACACTTGGAACTTTTTTTTTTAAATTACCTTTTCTTTGTAAGTGGCAATTAACTTAACTAAGGCAAACTATGGAATATTTTCCTTGAAACTTCTTGGTGTGCACTTTTAAAGATACTTGGAAACTTCCCTTTTTTAATTATGTTTTCTTACCATGTACATTGAAATTAACTTCACTTATTGCCAAGTATAGAATCTTGTTTGACTTATTCTTCTCTACGTTCACTTTAAAGATAATTGGATAACTTTATTCATTTTTAACTATCAAATATTTTGGGCCACCAACTTAGAAATTATTTACGGATTTTTTTTCTTCATCATCTTTTTATTTATTTTTTATACTTGGACAACTTTATTCCTTTTTAAGTATAAAATATTTTGGGCCACCAACCTATAAATTATTTGGATAATTTTTTTCGTCTTCTTCTTTTTATTTATTTAAAAAAATGTCATTGGTAAAATAGACTTGATCACAGATCAACAAAACAACCAAACTTCTTCTTCTTCTTCTTGTCTTTTTTTTTTTTTAATTCCACTAGAAAAATAAACTTGATCACAAATCAGTGGCACAATCGAAAAAAAAATGTACTTGACTACATGCCAATGGAAATGCAACTCTGATACCACTTGGAGAAAATGTCTTGGTCACTTCACTTGAACATCCATTATAACACGATCAAATCCATATATTCCTCATGAGATAAATAATTATTATTTATTATTCATGATATGTCTTGAGATACAATGAACTTGCATACAAATACATGTAGGAGTGATATTCCATGCCCTTGGCAAAGGGAATGACTGATCATTATTTTATTTTAATCATATATTACATAATAATCATCCTATGACTATTATTACATGATATTTGATTTGTGACTATTATGAAATGATATTTATTTCTTACATTATGATAATAAATGTAATATACAAATTTTGTTATTATCAAACTAGGGTTTTCTGCAATTTTTGAATCCTTTAGTTTCGATATGTTGTTCTTCGATAGAACCTGTGGGAGGGGGAGTAGGCCCTCCTTCCTAGAAATCAATCCTCATTGGCGTTGTCCATTCCATTTACTCTACATATTAAGGAGACTCCTCTCGTATCCCTCTCAACCTAATGGTGTCATTGGTGCACTTCCCTCTCAAGATGCCTACATGGAGGACTTGCCTCATCCCAATGGTGGACTACCGAAATGGAAGTTGGGTTAGTGCATTCCAAAGGTGACCAATATTCCCAAGTATGAAATTCATTTAGAGTGAAGAGGGAGCTATGTCTAGTTTATGAAGGACCACGTGGTTATTGGAAAACTCCTTGGGATTTGGCCTTTCAAAAGAGACTTAGTTTCTTGGATCAATTCTTGTTGGAAGCTCAGATACCTATTTTATCTCAAGCTCGACTCTAAACATTTTTTTACAACCATCATTTACCATCATGAGGACCGAGAGAGGATTTTTTTAAATGGGCCCTATTTTTTTCGCTCAACCAATCTTCACTTCCATTACTGGAAAAAGAAATGTAATCCCAACAAGGAAGATTTCACCTATGCATCGGTCAAGGTTCACCTATATTCATTGTCACATGAATATTGGGATGAGTAGATCTTGGTGGGCATCGGTAATGCGTTGGAAAATTTTGTTAAATCTACATAAGAAAATAAATAGGATCGATATATAGCCTATGCCTAGATTTTCATCTATATGAACATATCTATTCTCATCCTTGAGACGATATATTTCAGCTATCAAGACTCAGACTGGATTCAAACCTTGGATTATGAATTCATTCCCTTTTGTTGTCAGCGATGTCAAAAACATGGTCATCTCTACAGAGATTGTCTCTTTCATAATCCTCCCAATCCATCTAAACTTGAAGTTGAGAAAGATGAGGAGGGTTTACTAGGATTGTCGACAGACGTTGACAAAGGAGAAATCCCACTCCCTTTGGCCCTTCCAAGTCTCCCTCCACCAGAAATAGTTATGAAATCCTTGGATCTACCCCCAAATATCTTCATTTTGGTCATATTCATGATTCCCCTCATGGAAACCCCAGATCTCACAAACCTTATGATCCTCCTTCATGCCTCCTCCTAACCTTGATGAGCCCAAATGACCAAAAATCTATGATATCCCTATAGCACTTCTACTCTTGGAATAAGTGACCATGGATCTTGATGGGTAGGATTGTAATGACTTGGATCTAGACGATATGGATTGGGAGGGCATAGATATCCAAGGTATTTTTTATGCATTCCACAAGGACATGAAGTCGATCCCTCCATAACACATTCAATTTGTACATCGATCTCTTTGTAGAAGTAAGAAAGAACCCACTAGGCCGAATCCATCCTTATGCTTGGAGTGTATACCAACAAACCGAAATTGCCCAAGAAGAACCCTCGAGATGATAAACACAGAGGAAACAAATCTAATCTGCAACTTCTATAGAAAATTGAGGAAATCCTGGTCAACTTGAGCCAAAATTTACTGATCAAAGACTCCCAACAACCCTATCCTTCCCCAAGTTTTCAATGAATATCATTTCTTGGAATATTCGAGGCATAAATGGTAAGAGAAATCAAAGGATATTACGTAATAAGGTATGTACTAAATCCCTTGATGTTTTTCTATTACAAGAAACCAAATGCTCTAGTTCGACATTGGCTATTATTCTTCCAAAAATATGGAATATTGGACACTCAGTTTCCCTAGACTCCAATGGGTCCACGAGGGAGCTTGCAATCCTTTGGAATATGGAAATAGCCCTCTTGGAAAAATTATTTTCTACTACAATAATTCTAACCGCTCAATTCAGACCAATCATCTCGAAATCCACATGCTTTATTACCAATGTCTATGGATTGTAACAATTATAGGAAAAATATATCTTCTTGCAAACTATGCAAAACATTATTGGCCTCATTGAAATCTAATTTTGGATCTTCAGCGGGGATTTCAACTTTGTCTTTTTTGTTTTGGAAAATAAAGGAGGGATTCACAGATTAGATCCTGAAAACATAGCCTTTAACACCTTCATTCAAGACCAAAGGTTGATTGACATTGAAACCATCAATGATCTACACACATGGAATAACTGAATATGAGGAACTAAAAAAATTTCTTTCCACCTTGACATATTTCTCATCTTCAAGTCACTCATGCTCTCATGGATTCAATTAGAATCCAATATCCTACCCGCTGCAGGTTCTGATCACTAGCCCAACTTTCTAAACATTGTTTTTCAAAGCGCACAACTCAATAAACCTTTCAAATTAAAAAATAAAAATAAAAAAAATTGGCTCTCCAACCCATATTTTTGGCAAAACATCCATAGATGGTGGGATAAAGTTGTTGTTTCATAAGGTTGTATAATGTTCCTCTTTCAACAGATACTAAAGGACCTCAAGAAACATCTTAAATAATGGAACAAAAGTGACCTTGGCAACATATTTCAAGCCTAGAAACAACTAGAATCTCATATGGTTGATCTCCAACAATGAATAATATCCTCTATATGGTAGGAGGCCCTTTCTCAATAAGAGAAGTATCTCTCTTCCCAAATTGAGGAACATAGATGTGAGGAGGAAATATTATGATGACAGAAATATCAGGTTCAATGGCTCAAGAAATGTGAGCATAATAATAAATTATTTCATTGATCGATGATATAGTGTCGTCATGCCAACCAAATCACCCAATTAAATTTGGATCAAGGTAACAAACTCACCTATCATCAAGACATTGAGAATGAGTTAGTCTCCTTCTTCCAAAATCCACTAACTGAGCCTCAATCGAACCAATTTGCTACCATTCAATCTATCACTGGTGACATTCCCATGTTGATCACTGAAAACCAAATTATTGCCTCTTATGCCCCATTTCCATGTTGGAAGTTGAAGCAATAGTCATGAATATGGTTCAAGAAAATTCATAAGGTCCTAATGGCTTCACCTCATATATCTTCCATGATTGTTGGCCAATTGTCAGGAAAGATGTATGGACCCTTGTTGTTGAATATTAATGAATCACAGGTTTCCTCTCTACTCTCAATGCCACTTTTCTAACCCTAATCCTTAAGGAGGAGAAAGCAACAGAACCTATTCAACTTATACCTATAGCCTTATGTAATGTCATCTAAAAAATCATAGCTAAATTCATTGCTTCCCATCTCAAACCTCTCATGATTTTGTTGGTCACCCCTGATCAGTTTGGCTATGTGGAAGGTTTTCATATCCTCAATATCATCATTCTTGTTCATGAGGTGGTCCATTTCCTAAAATCCACCAAATCTTTGGGAATGTCGATCAAAGTCAACATGTCCAAAGATTTTGATAAGCTCAGTTGGAAATACATCAAAGTTGTTCTTCTAGCCTTTTCTTTTCATCCCTCCTAGGTCAGCTAGATATTGGTGCTCCTCTCCTTGACCTTTTTTAATCTATTGATTAATGGTTCCCCCTCAGCCCCTCTTATTCCTTCTAGAGGCATCCACCAAGGTGATCCCCTTTCTCACTTCATATTTTTTTTTATGGAAGAAGGTCTAGGTTGAAGTCTTAAAGTTATTGTCCATTCACATCAACTCTAGGGCCTCTCTCTTCATAACTCTAACTCCCCCTTTCTCATAATCAATTTTTATATGATACCATGTTGATGGGAGTTCCTTATGCTCAAGAAGCTAGAGCCTTCAATTTTTTTTTGGATGAATTCATGGAAGCCTATGGCACCTCCAATCATCTAAAATCTTGAATTTTCTTCTTCAATATGCCTCATCCTATTTCATGTGTTCCATATCCTTGGTTTCTCTAGGATTTCCCTTCTGTCCAAATGTCTTAATGCCCCTCTCCTTGAATTTGCATTCTACAACTCCTACTAGGAAGATCTCCTCTCTCGGCTTGGAAAAAATCTCTCTATTTGGACCTTCTGATCCTTAAACATCGGTGGTCGTATTATTATTTTCAAATAATTCCTTCAAGCCATTTTACTTTATCTTTTCTTTGTTATTACCACCCCTAAACACATCCTTAAAGTTTTCAAGGCTCTCCAATGCAATTTTATGTGGCAGGGCACTAACTCTGTTAGGAAATGGGCATCGGTGGCTTGAAACACTCTTCGTATTCCAAACCTAAAAGGGGGGATTGGTTTGAGAGACGTCGAAATCCTCAATAATGTCCTAGGCACTCAAACCTGATGGCGTTGGATTCAATAAAAAGGAGAGATTTGGTGTGAGCTCTAGAGAAGCAAGTATGCTAGAAACATCAACCCTTTGAAATTCATCAGAATGACAGGGGACTGGTGTGTATCTCTAATCTGGAGTGTTTCTTGGAAACACAAATATTTAATTAAACTCATAGCTTCTTGGAAATATGAAATGGGTGGTCAATGCTCTTCTAGGAAGACTCTTGCCAGCAACTTCCTTGGCTTAAGATCAATCCCAACTTTCTAACCCTCAAGGGCATTCTTTAGGCGGAACAAGGTAGAAAGATCTATCAATATTGGCCTTTAGATTCCATCTCCACTAAATGGAGGTCTTGGTCCATCAACTTAGACCATATCACCCTTCAAGACCACTCTAATTTTACCTCTTTACAATTTGAGCTTTTCAACCAAAAAACTAAATTCTCAATTTTGACGGACAAACTAAGATGGGGATACCGAATTGATGGATGTTTAAATATTAAAGAAGCTTACTCTTTTGCTTCCAAGAACAACATATCCCCCTTAGATGATATTTGGACCAAAATATAGAAAGTGAATATGTGGCTCAAAGTTGCAACCTTTCTATGGTTAACTGCCCACGGGGAAATCCTAACCTAGGATTGTCTCCTCCATCAACAGTTTGAGGGTCTTAGTTTTTGCGTTATGTTCCATCAAGAAGATGAATCCATTGAGCACCTCCTTAATTATTTTCCCTTCTACAACTCCCTTTTGTATTAGGGGGCATCTCATTCCAACAATCTGATCGATGTGTAGATTCGGTCCATCTCACTATCTCCTCTTAGTGAACTCAAGACTTTCAAAACCCTATCCTTAATCATATTTGGAAGCTTTTTCCTAGATTTTTTCTTTGGGAAACATGGAAATAAAGGAACATGTATATTTTCAAAGGAAATATCCTATAGATCACATCCATCTGGAACAATATCAAGAAGATCATCCTCAAAACAATTCACTCTTCCCATTGGAATGCAAAAGCTCTTAAATGAAATGATAGAGAAAAACTCATTATTTCTAGCTAGATCTGCTTACCTTCCATGTCCATTCATTCCCTCCCCCATTTCCCTCCCCTAGTTTCTTCTCCCCTTTCCTGCGCCCCCCCCCCCCCCCTTGGGATTTGTTAAAATCAACTTTGATGGAGCCTTGAAAGGAAACCCTAACCCAAGAAGCTATGGAGGTGTTTTCAAAGATGTAGAAGGCAATATCCTCAAGCTCTTTGTGGGATACATCAACATCAATACGAACAATGAAACTGAGCTATGGGCTCTTATCTAGGGGATGCAAATATCCCACTCTCATCATTATTCTAAGATCATTTTCGAAGGAGACTCCCATCTCATAATCCATATGCTCACCAGAATTCAAAATGGATCTAGTACTCCAAGTAAAGTCTCTAGTAACTGGTGGCTAGATATTGGTCTCGAAATCCTTCAATATTCCATCCATAACATCTCTTCCCTCATCCCCTCCCACATCAAAAGTGAATCCAGTAAAGCGGTGGATTACCTTACCAATGAAGGGGTCTCCAATCCCAAGATTATGTTGGATTCAAGCCAGGAGGATCTATCAAATATTTCCAAACTCTACCCCTTTTGAACTTCAACTCCCTAGATAGGGTGACAAGTGGTAAAGGTGGATACAACTATGATAGTGCCATGGGTTCTCACTCTGCCTTTATGTTCATGCATTCAGACAAGTATCCACCTATTGTCATCATATCAAGCTTCTCTCCACACATGGGGGATCATGATCTGCACAAGCCAAACCCATAGAAGGCGACGACGGATGAGGGAAGGTATGAATGGGATTTCTACAACTCTAATCATGATAAAGTTTTTGTTTATGGAAATGAGTGAAACTCGAATGCATTTCTTGGAAGTCTCCATCATCATGAGGAAATACAAGAAGGTAAATATGGCTTGGGTTCTCATTTCTATTTCAGTGCACTGTTTCAATCTAAATTTTGTTTGCATCTAGAAGATGATCAGCTCCAGTTTTTCAATGGCCCCTCATGCTACCCATGTTAAGTAGACCTCCATCTGCAAAAAATGGGAAGCCCTCACTACTAAGGAAGCAACAGAACATTATTGACACTATGTCTCTCATGCAACGAAAGAGGAAGTAAAGATCATCAAATCCTATAAGAACAATGAGGATGTGGATCAATAGGTGGGAGAGAGTTTTCTGGATCTAGGTTGCACTAGGAATTGAGATATGAAGTTTCATAGAACAATTGAGCTCTATTAGAATACTAAGACAATGGTATCCCAAGCTATGCTTCAGAAACAATATGACTATAGGCAGTTTGGAAAATTATTGGAATCTCTTGAGTGTCAGAACAAGCACATGCTCACCTTGGTCTCCTGGTTAGTTAAGAGAAATGGTGGCTCCCTACAATTGGCGCATGATGGTAGCTCATTAGTCAGGCCTCTTTCTCCTCATCCAGGCATAGGGGATTCAGTGGGGACCTCTAAGTCTGATGCCTAGGTTTTTCATCTCAATGAATGAGATCCACTTTTCTCTTTCTAGTCTATCTCTCTGTGTTGTTATCCAAGCCTCTCCTTGTTATATATGTTATCTTGTCATAGATGGAGTTTTCCCTCACACTCGGATTTACTTGTTATTCTCTTAGTATTAATAAGCTATAGTCTCATTTTAGATGTTGGTCTGGTTTCCCTTTGGGCAAGCCAATGATTATCTTGGCTTTTGAATCCTTTTAATGGACATCTTAAAACCATGAGTATCTCAAATATAATTGAAACTATGTACATTGTGTTAATATTTTAATATAATCTTCTTACTTACAAAAAAATAAATAAATATAACATCCTCACATATATTACACCCTAAGTTCACTCTAAATCAGAATTCTTCAAGGTTACTCCAAATGCGGGATGAAAGAGGTGTGAGGAAAATAAAAGGGGGTGCACATCTCTTTATAATTTTTTTAGGGTTTAGGGTGATATGAAATAAAAGGGGGTGCACATATCTTTATAATTGTTTAAGGGTTTAGGGTGCTATGAATTAGGATTTAGGTATTATTTTTTAAAAATGACTTTTTCCTAAAGAATGTGCTATGGTGGGGTCTCATACCAACTTAGCTAAGTAGGTAGGAACTCATTTGACTTGGACTGGTTGGATAGAAAAATAGTTCCCAAACCAAGAAAAAGTTCAAATTAACTCAGTTTGGTATCAACTTGGTCAATTTAACTGAGTCCAAGTCCGAGCAACCCAAATTTTAAAAAAATTACCTAAAACATTATCTAGATCAAAGATTCACCTCATGGACATTGAACATTTTAAAGATTAATTGTGTGTCATGTTGGTCGACTCAAGGACTCAAGGGCTTGTTCCTCTGGTTCATCATTTTGGCCTCCCTTCATTAAATGTTCATTACCTACTTGTCCTAAAAGATCTCAGTCCATTGAATATATCTAAGTGAAATTGAGCACGAGCCTTCCCTTCACTGATCAAATTTGAAGGGTTGGTCTTAATTTCATTTGGAAAGGCATATAATCATCCAACCCTTCAAGGATGAAAAGTTAAAAAAATAATTGTACTTCAATTGACAAGTGTACATTTAGTAAACCTATCCCCAAAAAATGGAAAAATAAAATGTTATCATTCCAGATATTTATAATCTTAAAAATTTTAAAAATGGTAACATAAAAAGTTATTAAATTTAAATAAAACTTCATAAAAAATTAAAATTTTCTTTCAAATTTATAATATCCATAAAATTATTATTATTTTAAATAAATGAACACATTTTAATAAAAGATAATAAGAAAATGTATCATTCTACGTCATGTTGGATTTTATTTACTGCACTAGAGTCATGTTGGATTTTATTTGCTAAATTTAAGGAAAAAAGAAAAATCAAATGTACCTCCAGTTTGTCAAACAACTTTATGATTTATCAAAATAGAGAGAATATTAGGTACAATGGTATTATATTTAACATTGTCTGGATTATAGATACGTGCAAAGTTTTGAACTAAAACATGTACAGGAAAGACAACAAACAATAGTGGTTTCTCGACCAGGCATGGACTACAACGTGACCAAATCCCCATGGAAGGATACAATAGAAATTTACGTAAATTCCAAATCCACGGATTTTGAATAATGATCATAATTAAATGAAGTTTAATGTGGATGAAGACTCTACCAACAGAAGAGAATTCTGAAGAAGACATGGCCTAATATCATATTCATTATTTTTTTTCAAACCCTAGGAGTCTCTATAAATATAGGAACCTAAACCATTGGAGATCTGGGGAGTGAAGAAGAGTCTCCAATCATTTGCACAAAGGTATTAAGAGAAAGATGAACTTTGTTTTTACTAACAAATTATAATAAACAACCTCGGTCTTCCACAGAGTTGTGATAAATAAATAATGTAATGATCTTCCACAAGGTTGCGATAAATAAGTAACGAGATTAATAACACAAGAGTCATGAAGATTCACAGTATAACAAGTAAAATATATGAAAAAGTGAGGGTCCAGGGAGTGTGAATAGTTAAAAATGATTGAGAAGAAGTATAATGAAAATCTAGAAGCATTACCTTGACAAAGATGGTTCTCACGAGTTTGAGCTTCCTATATTGATGCCCATTGCCACAAGTTCAATTCTACACAAAATGTTTGAGAAATAAAGCTTAAATAGAATTAACTGAGGAGCATGTGCACTTTAAAGTTTGATAGGAATTGAGATTGCAATATACACTTCATCCTTTCCAAGTTGTCATTATTAACTTATAATATTATAATATGTTTATGTAATTTTATAATATTATTAATAATATTCAAGATTTTTGTAAATTTATAAAATTTTATTAAAATATTATATTCTTTATAAAGTCTATAGGAACTTATTAGTTTATATATAATAATAAATAATGTAATTTATATATAAATAACTTCTTATATATTATAGTTATTATAATATATATAATAACTATATAGTTATTATATATAATAATAATAATAATAATAATAATATAATATGATATATATACTAATTATTATATATTATAGCCCTCGGGGGGCAGCTCAATTGACAAGTGCCGTGATATAGCGTGTTATGTATGATGAGGTTTCAAGTTCAAAT